>JAIEZT010000009.1:325651-495651 GCA_019594935.1 Periophthalmus modestus
AACAGAGAAACGAGACAGGAAAATAAAGAGGTGAGATGAGAGGTGTAAAAAGAGAGATACAGAGAGGGAAAAGGAGAGTAATAGAGGGAAAGAGAAAAAGGAGGAGGAGAGAGAGGAGGGGTGGGAGATAAAGAGAGGTAGATGGACAAAAGGGTGTGAAAGCAGAGGTTGGAAAAAGAGAGGAGAGAAAGATAGATAGAAAAGCAAGGGGCAGAAAAGAGAGGGATAAATGAGGACAGATTAGGTTAGTCATCCTCTGAGTCTCTCGTGTCTCGTCTGTACCTTGACGTCCAGGTGGATGATGTTGTGGTGGTGCAGATAGTCCAGACCCTCCAGGATCTGTCTGATACAAGAGCGAACCTGAGGAGACACCAGAGACACAAATCTAATCTGTACATGAGCAAATACGGAAAAACTCGTCAGGTAAAGACACACTCCCACCATAGCCCCGCCCACAAACGAACATATCAAAGGAGAAGAACTCACGTCTGACTCCATGAGGGAGGACCTCCTGATGAACCTGTCCAACATCTCCTCATGACACCTTCATACAGTTAAGGATCATTTGGACATGAGACTGTACAGTTTGTATCGTGGTCAAATCTAAATCAGGACCAGGACTAAACCAGGACTAAACCAGGACTAAACCAGGACTGAACCAGGTCTAAACACCAAGTCCAAACCAGGACTGAACCAGGTCTAAACTGGGTCTAAACCAGGACTTAACCAGGTCTAAACCAGGGCTAAACCAGGCCTGAACCAGGTCTAAACCAGGACTTAACCAGGTCTAAACCAGGGCTAAACCAGGCCTGAACCAGGTCTAAACCAGGTCTACACCAGGTCTAAACCAGGTCTACACCAGGTCTACACCAGGTCTAAACCAGGTCTAAACCAGGTCTAAATCAGGACTGAACCAGGTCTAAACCAGGTCTAAACCAGGTCTAAAACAGGTCTAAAACAGGTCTAAACCAGATCTAAACCAGGCCCGAACCAGGTCTAAACCAGGACTGAACCAGGTCTAAACCAGGTTTAAACTAGGTCTAAACCAGGTCTGAATCAGGTCTAAACCAGGTCTAACCTAGGAGAAAACTAGGTCTAAACAAGAACTGAACTGGGTCTAAACCAGGACTTAACCACATCTAAACCAGGTCTAAACCAGGTCTAAACCAGGTCTAAACTAGAAGAAAACCAGGTCTAAACCAGGACTTAACTGAGTCTAAACCAGGACTAAACCAGGTCTGAACCAGGTCTAAACCAGGTCTTTTGGAGGATACTTCTCGGTGACTATGATGACAGCGTTCTTCTTCTCGAAGGCGTCGTGGTAGTACAGCACCCTCTGGTGGTCGAGTCCGGACAGGATCCTCATTTCCCTCAGAGCCGAGGGTTTCCTTTTGGCTCGAGCCGAGATGAACTTAGCCGCAAACTCTGACTTATCCTTCTTCTGCACCACGCGCTTTATGTAAGAGAACGCTCCACTGGGAAGAAGAAGGACGAGAGGAAGGTTCAGGTTTGTACAGGGAACCATTAAAGATACACTGTGTAAACGTTATACCACACACTTTATGTAAGAGAACGCTCCAGTGGTAAAGAGGAGAAGTGTTCAGGTTTGTACAGGTAATAAATAAAAGCAATAACATCTCAATTTAACAAGTACATGGAAAACTCTCCACCAGAAAACTTACAATACAGGCTTTTAAATTACTCCAGGTGAGTTTTCTGTTGTCTCTCATTGTGCCATCTCCTTGTGAATGTGGTAGTATTCGTAGTACCATATTTTCCGGATTATAAATCGCACTTTTTTTTCAAAGCACAGGACTAAACCAGGACTAAACCAGGTCTAAACCAGGTCTAAACCAGGACTGGACCAGGACTGGACCAGGTCTAAAAAACCAGGTCTAAACCAGGACTGGACCAGGGTCTAAACCAGGTAAACCAGGTCTAAACCAGGACTAAACCAGGTCTAAACTCCCAGGACTAAAGCAGGACTAAACCAGGACTAAACCAGGTCTAAACCAGGTCTAAACCAGGACTAAACCAGGACTGGACCAGGTCTAAACCAGGACTAAACCAGGACTGAACCAGGAGTAAACCAGGTCTAAAACAGGTCTAAACCAGGACTAAAACAGGTCTAAACCAGGACTGGACCAGGACTAAACCAGGTCTAAAACAGGTTTAAACCAGGACTGAAGCAGGTCTAAACCAGGACTAAAATAGGACTAAACCAGGTCTAAACCAGGTCTAAACCAGGACTGGACCAGGACTAAACCAGAACTAAACCAGGACTGGACCAGATCTAAACCAAGTCTAAACCAGGACTGGACCAGGTCTAAACCAGGTCTAAACCAGGACTGGACCAGGACAAAAACAGGTCTAAAACATGTCTAAACTAGGAGTAAAATAAAACTAAACCAGGTCTAAAACAGGTCGAAGCCGGATCTGAACCAGGACTAAACCAAGTCTAAAACAGGTCCTCTACCAGAAAAGTGACATTATGGACTTTTAAATTACTCCAGGTGAGTTTTCTGTTGTCTCTCATTGTGCCATCTCCTGGTGAATATGGTAGTATTCGTAGTACCATATTTTCCGGTCCATAAGTCACACTTTTTTTTCATAGTTTATCTGGAGGTGTGACTTATTCTCAGATGTGACTTGTATGTGAAATATATGTTTTTTCTTTATTACTATACATTTTTTTGGCAGGTGCGACTTATACTCCAGTGTGACTTATACTCCGGAAAATACGGTACTTTTGTGTACTTACCGTCCGATCTCCTTGTGGATGTCGTAGTAGTCGCTGAGGCGGCGCATTCTCCTCAGGATGGTTTCCTCGTCCTCCATCGTCTCCTCCTTCACTTTCACTGAACACAGGGACAGACGAGTGGACGAAGTAGTACCAGTAAAAGGACAACAGTTATTAAAGCCATTTATGCCTGTAGTTTGTTCCTCCTGACACTGTGTGGCGCTGTACAACACAACCGCCTGTGTTATATAAGAGGGAAAGCAGCTGTAGTAGTCGTAGTATTCATATTAGTATTCTTGTATTCTCACGCTGATACACAGTGAGTTCATCTTTACAAGACACAGACCTGGCCTGGTTTAGGCAGCGCAGATTACAGTAGTAGTAGCAATAGTAGTAGTTGCGGTAGTAGTAGTAGTTGCAGCAGTAGCAAAAGCAGTAGCATTAGTAGCAGTAGCAGCAGTAGCAGTAGTAGTAGCAGGAGTAGTTGTAGAGGAAGTAGCAGTAGTAGCAGCATTATTAGTAATAGTAATACTAGTAGTAGTAACAGCAGTATTAGTAATAGTAGCAGTAGCAGTAGCAGCAGTGATACTAACAGTAATAACAGCAGTAGTAATAGCAGTAGTAGTAGTAGTAGCAGTATTTGCAGTAGCAGCAGCAGTAGCAGTAGTGATACTAGTAGTAATAGCAGCAGTAGTATTAGTATTAGTAGTAGTATTAGTAGTAGTAGTCCACATACCCTGGTGCACGGTGAGCTCGGCCTTGCAGGACACAGACCCGGCTGGTTTCGGGCGGGTGCAGGGTGTAGACCCCGGGAGTCTTCGGGTCGAGCGTCAGAAACCACCAGAGAACACTCATTATCATCGTACACAAAGGTGTAGTGACCACTCTCCGCCAGCAGGACGTCATTCTGAACACACAGAACACGTGTACAGGGCGAGTTGTACACCGTTATACTTCTGTGTCTGTACCTTAAACCAGAGGATGTCAGGGATGGGTTTTCCCTCACAGACCACAGCGAATCGCGGCGTCTCTCCTGCGCACACGTCCAGGTCCTCCATGATGGTCTCAAACGTGGGAGCAACTGAGGAGAACGAGAAGAACTCAACATCACGCTGGAGGTGTTAGCATGCTGTCACAGATTAGCAAACAGCACCAAAAAACCTTTTAAGATCGTCTGAAAACTCAGAAACAAAAGACAAAATGGATTTAAAGAACACATTTTCAGGAGAATGTGAACAATACAAGTGTCCACGGTCCTGTTTAGGTGTTTTAACTTTATTTAAAATTTAAATAAATAAAATAAAATTGAATAAATCATAAAATTTACAAAGGTGAGTGACAAACTAAAAAACTGCAGGCTAATGCTAGCTAGCTTATGACTAATGTTACAGTATTTGAGAGGGACTTGTTTAAGAGCACAAATCAGCTCACTAAACCAGGACTAAACCAGGACTAAACCAGGACTAAACCAGGACTAAACCAGGACTAAAACAAGACTAAAACAAGACTAAACCAGGACTAAACCAGGACTAAACCAGGACTAAACCAGGACTAAACCAGGACTAAAACAAGACTAAAACAAGACTAAACCAGGACTAAACCAGGACTAAACCAGGACTAAACCAGGACTAAAACAAGACTAAAACAAGACTAAACCAGGACTAAACCAGGACTAAAACAAGACTAAACCAGGACTAAACCAGGACTAAACCAGGACTAAACCAGGACTAAAACAAGACTAAACCAGGACTAAACCAGGACTAAACCAGGACTAAAACAAGACTAAACCAGGTCTAAACCAGGACTAAAACAAGACTAAACCAGGACTAAACCAGGACTAAACCAGGACTAAACCAGGTCTAAACCTGAACTAAACCAGGTCTAAACCAGGACTAAAACAAGACTAAACCAGGTCTAAACCAGGTCTAAACCAGGACTAAACCAGAACTAAACCAGGACTAATCCAGGACTAAAACAAGACTAAACCAGGTCTGAACCAGGTCTGAACCAGGACTGAACCAGGACTAAACCAGGACTAAACCGGGACTAAACCGGGACTAAACCAGGACTAAACCAGGTCTAAACCAGGTCTAAACCAGGTCTGAACCAGGTCTGAACCAGTACTAAAGAGGACAAAACCAGGTCTAAACCGGGACTAAACAGGACTAAACCAGGACTGAACCAGGATTAAACAAGGTCTGAACCAGGATTGAACCAGGCCTAAACGAGAACTGAACCAGGACTAAACCAGGACTAGACCTAGACTAAACCAGGACTAAACCAGGACTGAACCAGGACTAAACCAGGACTAAACCAGGACTGAACCAGGACTAAACGAGAACTGAACCAGGACTAAACCAGGACTAGACCTAGACTAAACCAGGCGTCGTGACCAGGCTTCACCAGTAAAGTTCCGCAGTGCCCCTTTACTCCCTGTCCTCTGGTTACACAGTATAATCTTCGTACCTGCCAGGTCCACGGTGAACTTGCAGCTGTCGGCGCCGTGTTTGTTGGTGGCGATAAACTCCATCTCTCCCACGTCAGAAGACTTCACTTTACACAGTCTGAGCTGGTGCTGGTCGTCGTCGGGCATCGTCATCTCGTACGAGCCGGGGCGAGAGGACAGGATGGAGCCGTTACTACAGAGAGAGACGAGAAATCGTTTAAATATTATGCACAAAATGGACTCTCGTGAGCTTTAAGCCGCGTTATAAAGCAGTTCCCTCGTCAAGAACACACCTGGAGATGTGTTGTGTTTCATTCATAAAGAGGGAGGAAAGGACAGTGAGAGAGAGGGAGGAGAGAGGGAAAGAAAGAGGAGGAGAGGAGAGAGGGAGAAAGAGGAGGAGAGAGGGAGGGAGGAGACGAAGATAAAGAGGGAGGAAAGGACAGTGAGAGAGAGGGAGGAGAGAGGGAGAGAGAAAGAGGAGGAGAGGAGGAGAGAGGGAGGGAGGGGAGAAAGAGGGAGGAGAGAGGGAGGAGAGAGGGAGAGAAAGAGGAGGAGGGGGGAAGAGAGGGAGAGAAAAGAGGGGGGGGGGGGGAGGGAGAGGGAAAGGACAGAGAGAGAGGGAGGAGGGAGAGAGAGGAGAGAGAGAGGGAGGGAGACACGAAGATAAAGAGGGAGGAAAAGGACAGTGAGAGAGAGGGAGGAGAGAGGGAGAGAAAGAGGAGGAGGGGGGAAGAGAGGGAGAGGGAGAGGGGGGAGGGGGGGGGGGAGAGAAGGAAAGGACAGAGAGAGGGAGGGAGAAAGAGAGGAGTTGTGTTTTGTTTCATTCACACATGTTTGAGTAACACTTTATTATTAGTCTGTGTATATCTCCAAAGCTCAAAACGCTCTGTTCCACCTTGTGATGTCATGAAGTGGTAGTTTTCAAGTTAACATTTCCTTTTACCTTCAGTTCAGTAGAGATTGGTAATTCTAGAGCTGAAATTATTCACGGTTTAGTTCACCTTTCGTGGTCTTTCATGGATGGATGGATTTCATTTTTTAGCTCAGTTTTGCATGCTTTTTTTTGCAGCGTATGATCATGTATTGTGTTCTGCGTCGTGATTGGCTGAGGGAGGGGGCTCTGACTCGTGGCTGGTCGTTATCGTAACGTTTATGTTAAACCTTTCCTGCTCCCCTGACTGTGGTCAGGAAACACGGGAGAGCCGTCTTCTCCAGGGCCGAAGGGTCGCTCCTCCTCCGGGGTTTAACTCTGTTCTTTACCTCAAAGTTGTTTGGAGGGTGGTGCGAGCTGAAAGACCCCGGCCTGTTGCTCAAGAGTTGGCTGCTTTATTGTCTCTACTGCACCGTAATTACACATCAGTTCCACCGTCTTTTCCAGGTTCCACTCCAGACTCTCACACGTCGCTTCTTCGCTCAACCACACGCCACATGCGCCACATGCTGCACGCGCCTCTCACCTCTCACTCACGCTCACGCTCCACACTGAACTAAAGCACAGTGGCGCTTTCAAAATAAGATTCAGATACGCCACAAATACATTTATAAAGTGTTATTTTCATGAACATTTCAAATATTTCAGAATATGGAGTCAATGTCAAGAAACCTTAATATTCCACATAGAGCTGTTTTTCCTTTAGCTGTTTCTGCTGTTTGTGCTACTCCCCTCTCCTCCTCTCCACCTATCTCCTCTCTCCTCCCCCTCTCCTCGACCTCTGCCTGACGCTCTGACTGCGGCGGACTCACATCTACCACAGATATAATAAAACTCGTCGTTATATCAGATGGATTTATGTGGCGATTTCCTCTCAGGATTTTCATTATATATCTACGGACGAGCTCGTTAGCGTGTCATGGGTCCCGGGCCCGGTGTGTTGGGGGACCACTGCAGTACAGAATGTGTCAGACAATTTACATAAATGTTGGATCGCAGTGTGACTCTTAAGTGCTGTATGTTTGCAAGTTTTACAAAATCCACAATGTCGATGAAACTTTCTGCACCGACGAAGGTTTGAACTTTGAGAGAGTTTAAACAAGAGAGAAATATGAGAAAATGTTAATGCCTGTGTGAGAAAAAGTGTATAAAGTGTGTGGTGAGGGGTTTTACAGCCAAGAAACATAGAGAATAATGTGTAAAAATAAAGCTGATACTTCGCGAATTTTGACTATGCGGGTTTATTTTTAGGACGTAAAGAGGGGACCACAGTGTACAGACTGTATAAAGAAGTGCACAGTGTCACTCATAGCGTTCGACTCCAGCTAAATGAAGCTAATTGAGGCTAGCAGTTATAGCCAAGCCTGTTGCTAAAGCTAGCAGGAGCAACCTTAGGGAAAGAGGGCAGCTTATTGGTCTGTTATTAATGTTCATATCTCGATTTACAGATAAAATAGCGAAACAAAAAAGTCGATGGAGTCGTTAGCGCACCCATGATCACTTCCTGTTTGGATAGCTAGCGGGTTAGCTATGTCCGTTTATATGTACAGTCTATGGTTGTATATTGTTTGTGTAGGATGAGAAGCTGCAGTACTGACCGTTTCCAGATGGCGGCGGCGTTCACGTGGTTGATGGTCACAGTGATGGTCACAGATTGATTCTCCGTCACATAAACCACGTCAGGTTTGTCCGTTATCACCGGAGCTTCTGACAAATATGGTCCTAAAGTCCAGGAAACACACGATTATGTCATCATCAAGTACGAGCGATTCAAAACTAAACCAGCTCTGGAACAGAAATACAAAAAGTGAAAACAAAGAAACTAAACTGAAAAAAAAAAAAACAACAGGAATTCATGCTCTTACTGTGAGGGGGGTTGCCTCTCCACAGATCTGACTTGTAACTTGGCCTGATGGCACTATCAGCAACATGTAGATGTGTATGTGTAATGTCATACTGTCAGTGGTAGAAGTAGTATTCATAGTAGTAATAGTAGTAGTAGCAGTAGTAGTACCTCTGTCCAGAAGCTGTACAGGTGCAGTAGTAGTAGTAGTAGTAGTAGTCATATTGGTACTAGTAGCAGTAGTATTCATAGTACCTCTGTCCAGTAGCTACAGAGGCTCCGTGGCTGGAAAGGGTTTACTGAAGACTTTGCTGGTGATGGTCAGTATTATAGTAGCAGTAGTATTTGCAGTAGTCTTACTTTTGTCCAATAGCTGCAGAAGCTCAGTAGCAGTAGTAGTCGCAGTAGTATTCATAGTATTAATAGTATTTGCAGTAGTGTTACCTCAGTCTAATAGTTGCAGAGGTTCAGTAGCAGGAGAGGGTTTCCAAAAGGCCTTGCTGGCAATGATCAGTATTGTAGTAGCAGTAGTAGTAGCAGTAGCTGCTGTAGTAGTAGTAGTAGTAGTAGTAGTAGTAGTAGTAGTAGTAGCAGTATTCATCGGCGTAGTATTACCTCTGTCCCAGTAGCTGCAGAGGTTCCGTAGCAGGAGAGGGTTTGCTGAGGCCTTGCTGGTCCAGTATGGAGTAAACACTCTGAAGCTGTAGCGAACGTAGTAGTAAGTTTGGACAGAGACGAGAGCACCTCGACATGCTCTCTGAGGTCCAGTAGCAGGCGATGATGGTCCACTGTATGGAGCCCAGAGCCTGCTGCTGGAGCGCATACATGAGGGAGGAGGGGTATAGCAGGAGATAGAGTATAGTAGCAGTAGTAGAGGAGTAGTATTCGGAGGATTACCTCTGGGAGAGAGGAGAGAGGGGAGTAGAGGAGAGGGTTTGCTGAGGCCTTGCTGGAGATGGTTAATAGGAGAAGCTGTAGCGAACGGAGAGGAGAGGAGACGAGAGAGAGAACGAGATGTCTCTGAGTCCAGACGCGATGAGGGAGGACTGTATGGAGCCCAGAGCCTGCTGCTGGATCGCGGGAGGAGAGGAGGGGGTCTGACGGAGGAGGAGGAGAGGAGGAGGAGAGGGGAGAGGAGGAGGAGAGAGGGAGAGAGGGAGGAGAGGAGGGAGGAGAGGAGAGAGGAGAGGAGAGAGGAGGAGAGAGAGGAGAGAGGAGGAGAGGAGGAGGAGAGGAGGAGAGGAGAGAGAGAGGAGAGAGGAGGAGAGGAGGGGAGGGAGGAGAGAGAGAGGAGAGGGGAGAGGAGGAGAGGAGGAGAGGAGGAGGAGGAGAGGAGAGAGAGAGGAGAGAGGAGGGGAGAGAGGAGAGGAGGAGAGGAGAGGAGAGAGGAGAGGAGGAGAGGAGAGGAGAGAGAGGAGAGGAGAGGAGGAGAGGAGGAGGAGGAGGAGAGGAGAGAGGAGGAGAGGAGAGAGGAGGAGAGGAGAGAGGAGGAGGAGGAGAGAGGAGGAGAGGAGAGGAGAGGAGAGGAGGAGAGGAGGAGGAGAGGAGAGGAAGAGGAGAGGAGAGGAGGAGAGGAGAGAGGAGGAGAGGAGAGGAGAGAGGAGGAGAGGAGAGGAGAGGAGAGGAGAGAGGAGGAGAGGAGGGAGAGGAGAGGAGGAGAGGAGAGAGAGGAGGAGGAGGGAGGAGAGGAGGAGAGAGAGGAGGAGGAGGAGAGGAGGGGAGAGAGAGAGAGGAGAGGAGGAGAGGAGAGAGGAGAGGAGGAGGAGGAGGAGGAGGAGAGGAGGAGAGAGGAGGAGAGGAGGAGGAGAGGAGGAGGAGGAGAGAGGAGGAGAGGAGAGGAGGAGGAGAGGGAGGAGGAGAGGAGGAGGAGGAGAGGAGAGGAGGAGAGAGGAGAGAGGAGGAGAGGAGAGAGGAGAGGAGGAGGAGAGGAGAGGAGAGGAGGAGGAGAGGAGGAGAGGAGAGGAGGGAGAGAGGAGGAGAGGAGGAGAGGAGAGGAGGAGAGAGGAGAGGAGAGGAGGAGAGGAGAGGAGGAGAGAGGAGAGGAGGAGAGGGAGGAGGAGAGGAGAGCGGAGGAGAGGAGGAGAGGAGAGAGGAGGAGAGGAGAGGAGGAGGAGGAGAGGAGGAGGAGAGGAGGAGAGGAGGAGGAGGAGAGAGGAGAGGAGGAGGAGAGGAGAGGAGGAGGAGAGGAGGAGGAGAGAGAGAGAGGAGGAGGAGAGGAGGAGAGAGAGAGAGAGAGGAGGAAGGAGAGAAGAGGAAGAGGGGAGAGAAGAGGAGAGAGGAGAGGTAGGGTAAGAGAGGAGGGAGAGAGGAAGACGACGAGAGACAAGAAGGAGAGAAGAGGGAGAGGGGAGAGGGAGATGAAAGCAAGAGGGAGGAGAGGGAGAGATGAGAAAGAGGGATATAGGAGAGGGAGAGAGGAGAAGAGAGAAAAAAAGAAGAGAAGGAAGAGAGCGGGATTGAAGAGGGAGGGAGGAGAGACGAGAGGAGGGTGCGAGAGAGGAAGAGGATGAGAGAGGAGAGTCGAGGAGAGGAGAGTCGAGATGGAGAGAGGAGAGAAAATAAGAAAGATGAATGTAACTGAAGCCTCAGTTTCAGTTTTTTGAAAAATACAGACTGGTCATGTTTTTGAATCTGATGATGTCATAGTTTCATTGAATCTGATGACGTCATAGTTTCATTGAATCTGATGACGTCATAGTTTCATTGAATCTGATGATGTCATAGTTTCATTGAATCTGATGATGTCATAGTTTCAGGTGGAGGGCGGGGCCTGTGTGACACTTCAGGAGATTCAATGTTTTAAAGAAATATCCAAATTTATGATCCACAAACGTTGAACCTTCTCTTTATTATTTGTTTGGGATCGACACTCACGTCTTTGGGGTTGAAACATGGCTCCACTTTCTGAAGCTGTTGTGCAAAAAATGTGACTTTTGTTATTTATACTGAGAGAAAACACTGAACTTTGTGCCAGTTTTTGTTTCATGTTCCACAGATATGACCCGTAAACCAGGCGTCCAGCTCAGTTTAAAGTAAAGCGTCTCTGTCCTCGGTGCTGGTTCTTTACCGATGGAGGGGTCGAGTCTGCGCGGCTTCTTCCAGCTCAGAGTGATGGTTTTCCCCGTGATGGACTCCACCACAGGACACCCGTCTGGAGGGTCGGGCAGGATGTCTGAGTATATAAAGATGATGTAATAAAAACACACACATATACAGACAGACAGGGGGGTGCTGAAACATTTAAAATATGTAAAAATATCAAGCAGTAGTAGTAGCAGCAGTAGTAGTTGTAAAAGTAGTAGGAGCAGTTGTAGTAGAAGCAGCAGTAGTGGTAGTAGTACTAGCTGTAGTAGTAGTAGTAGTAGTAGTAGTAGTAGTAGTTGTACTAGAAGTAGCAGTAGCAGTAGTGGTAGTAGTAGTGGAAGTAGTAGTACTAGTGGTAGTAGTAGTAGCAGCTGTAGTAGTAGTAGAAGCAGCAGTAGTAGCAGTAGTAGTAGCAGTTGTAGTAGTAGTAGAAGTAGCAATGGTGGTAGTAGTAGTAGTAGTAGTAGCAGTTGTAGTAGTAGTAGTAGAAGTAGCAGTAGTGGTAGTAGCAGTGGAAGTAATAGTAGTAGTAGGAGTAATAATAGCAGTGGTAGTAGTAGCAGCAGCAGTAGTAGCAGTAGTAGTCACAGTTGTAGTAGTAGTAGAAGTAGCAGTAGTGGTAATAGTAACAGTAGTAGTTGTAGTAGTAGCAGTTGTAGTATTAGTAGAAGTAGCAATAGTGGTAGTAGTAGTGGAAGTAGTAGTACTAGTAGTAGTAGTAGTAATAGCAGTGGTAGTAGTAGTAGTAGTAGTAGCAGCAGCTGTAGTAGTAGTAGTAGCAGCAGCTGTAGTGGTAGTAGTACTAGCTGTAGTAGTAGTAGTAGTAACAGTTGTAGTAGAAGTAGCAGTAGTGGTAGTAGTAGTGGAAGTAGTAGTACTAGTAGTAGGAGGAGTAGTAATAGCGGCGGTAGTAGTAGTAATGGTAGCTGTAGTAGTAGTAGCAGCAACAGTAGTGCAGTAGTAGTAGCAATTGTAGTAGTAGTAGTAGTAGTAGCAGTAGTGGTAGTAGTAGTAGCAGTAGTAGTAGTAGTAGTAGTAGCAGTAGTGATAGTACCTGTGACATAGAGATGAGCGTAGCACGTAGCCTTTCCCACTTTGTTGGCGATGACACTTTTGTAAACTCCTCCGTGAGAATGAGTCACACTTTTGATCACCAGACTGTGCACGTCCCGATCTGAACGACACAAATATAAAACGCACAAATATAACCTCTGTGACCCGACCAATCACAGAGCAGCACTGTGGTTTGGGGCGGAGCTAAAGGTGACGCGAACAAACAAACCAGAACAAAGTCGCCCACAGTGTTCAGCTTCAGCCAAACGAAGCTAATCGAGGCTAGCAGTTATGGGGGCGAATTTTGAGTCCCATATATGGAATTACGACTGCAGGTATCATAGCAACCAAAGAGCCAATCAGAAACAAGGGTGTTGAAGGTAACGTCCCTTGCTAAACCAGCAGTGCACTTAGCAACAGCCAATCAAACCTGTTGCTAACGCTAGAGAGAGCGACCTCAAAGCAAAAAGGTGCCTCATTGGTCTGTTATTACTGTTCATATCTAGATTTACAAATAAAATGGTGAAATAAAAACGACAGGATCATGTAGAGCGGGTTAATACGAACATTTTAAGAGAGAGGGGCAATGGTTTTTCAATGTAAAATGATTTGGAGCCGATGGAGCCGGAGACAAACCCATGCTCACTTCTGATTTGGTGGCTAGCATGTTAGCTATGTCCATTTGCATCAACAGTCTGTGATTGTGACGCTTCAATGATTCAGCTTCAAGTATTCGAGCAGATGTAGTACTAGCGTAACTTAAGATTCGTAACAGAGGACTCGGATTTCACTAGTTACGGCTCTCAGGTCCTTCTACTGCTATAGTTCTTCAAAAACATGGTGACTTTTAGTAGCAACTGTGTAGAAATGTGCAGAAGACCAAGACCAAATCCATACTCACACTGCGTCATCTTCCTGTCCTCGGTGCTGTCTATGCGCTGGCCGTTGTGGTACCAGGTGATAGTCGGGTACGGCAGACCGGAGACTCTGCATTTGAGTACAGCCTCTCTGCCCTCCACCACGTCCAGGTCCAGAAGAGCTTTGGTGAAATCCGGCATCGTGAACCGCTCCAGGTCCGAGTCCGGAACCTCGGGCTCCTCCGGGATCGACGGCATCTTCTCTAGTTTAGCCCTGAGAGAGGAAAAGGACTAGTAGTAGTAGTGGTAAAAGTAGTAGTAGTAGCAGTGGCTAGGCGTGTACTTCTTGAGATATAAGCATTCATTTTAAGAGAAGATGGCTTGGCGTGTGCTGCTGTACAGTTGTTGTGTACTTTATAATGTACTTTATAATATACTTTTGTGGATATAAACCTCACACTTAAAAGGAGCTAGCTAAGCGTGTACAGTTGTTGTGTACTTTATAATGTACTTTATAATATACTTTAGTGGATATAAACGTCACACTTGAGAGGAGCTAGCTAAGCGTGTACCGTTGTGTACTTTATAATGTACTTTATAATATACTTTTGTGGATATAAACCTCACACTTGAGAGGAGCTAGCTAAGCGTGTACCGTTGTTGTTGTGTACTTTATAATGTACTTTATAATATACTTTAGTGGATATAAACCTTACACTTGAGAGGAGTTAGCTAAGCGTGTACAGTTGTTGTTGTGTACTTTATAATGTACTTCATAATATACTTTTGTGGATATAAACATCACACTTGAGAGGAGCTAGCTAAGCGTGTACAGTTGTGTACTTTATAATGTACTTTATAATATACTTTAGTGGATATAAACGTCACACTTGAGAGGAGCTAGCTCAGCGTGTACCATTGTGTACTTTATAATGTACTTTATAATATACTTTAGTGGATATAAACGTCACACTTAAGAGGAGCTAGCTAAGCGTGTACAGTTGTGTACTTTATAATGTACTTTATAATATACTTTTGTGGATATAAACATCACACTTGAGAGGAGCTAGCTAAGCATGTACAGTTGTTGTTGTGTACTTTATAATGTACTTCATAATATACTTTTGTGGATATAAACATCACACTTGAGAGGAGCTAGCTCAGCGTGTACCATTGTGTACTTTATAATGTACTTTATAATATACTTTAGTGGATATAAACGTCACACTTGAGAGGAGCTAGCTAAGCGTGTACCATTGTGTACTTTATAATGTACTTTATAATATACTTTTGTGCATATAAACATCACACTTGAGAGGAGCTAGCTAAGCGTGTACAGTTGTGTACTTTATAATGTACTTTATAAAATACTTTTGTGGATATAAACATCACACTTGAAAGGAGCTAGCTAAGCGTGTACAGTTGTTGTTGTGTACTTTATAATGTACTTTATAATATACTTTAGTGGATATAAACATCACACTTAAGAGGAGCTAGCTAAGCGTGTACCGTTGTGTACTTTATAATGTACTTTATAATATACTTTAGTGGATATAAACCTCACACTTAAGAGGAGCTAGCTAAGCGTGTACAGTTGTTGTTGTTGTGTACTTTATAATGTACTTTATAATATACTTTAGTGGATATAAACGTCACACTTGAGCGGAGCTAGCTAAGCGTGTACAGTTGTGTACTTTATAATGTACTTTATAATATACTTTAGTGGATATAAACCTTACACTTGAGAGGAGCTAGCTAAGCGTGTACAGTTGTGTACTTTATAATGTACTTTATAATATACTTTTAATATAACCACACGAGAGGAGCTAGCGAAGCGTGTTGTGTTGTACTTTCTAACGTCGTTGTGTACTTATAGACACACATCTGAGAGGAGATGGCGGGCCGTGGCTCCTGGATGTACAGTTCTGCAGAGCTCTCCGCCTCTCCGTGGGCGTTCCTCGCGATGACGGTGTAGAATCCTTCGTCGTCGTTGGTTACGTGAGAGAGGATGAGCGAGTGTCTGCCCCCCTCCTGCAGGATCCGCACGTCCTCGCTCTCCACCAGCGGCTGGTCTGAAGAAAGATAGTTTTTATTTCAGCTTTTTTTTAACAAATCTCTTTTTATAGAGGATATAACCAGTCGGAACTGAAATCATGAACATTCTGGTGATATTTGAGCAGACTATAATGATATAAACATGTTACCAAAGTGGCTCCAGATGACTTTGGGCGCAGGTGTCCCGCTCACTTTGCAGTCGAAGCGGGCGTTTCGTCCCTCGATGACCTCCAGCACGTCCAGCTTCCTGGTGAACAGAGGCTCCAAAGAGGGCAGCACCGAGAGCCGCCCACATGAAGTCACCTCCTCTGAGGGACAAGAGAGGAAGATCTGTAAGAGGGACTAAGAGTCTGGAGTGAGTCCTGCTTAAGTCCAAATCCAGTCCTGGTTCAGTCCTGTTTTAATCCTGGTTTAATCCTGGTTTAGTCCTGGTTTAATCCTGGTTTAGTCCTGGTTTAATCCTGGTTTAGTCCTGATTTAGTCCTGGTTTAGTCCTGGTTTAGTCCTGGTTTAGTCCTGGTTTAGTCCTGGTTTAGTCCTGGTTTAGTCCTGCTTTAGTCCTGGTTTAGTCCTGGTTTAATCCTGGTTTAGTCCTGGTTTAATCCAGTTCAGTCCTGGTTTAGTCCTGCTTTAGTCCAGCTTAAGTCTTGCTTTAGTCCTGCTTTAGTCCCAGTTCAGTCCTGGTTTAGTACTGGCTCAGTCCTGGTTTAGTCCTACTTTAGTCCTGGTTTAATCCTGTTCAGTCCTGCTTTAGTCCTGCTTTAGCCCTGGTTTAGTCGTGTTTTAGTCCTGGTTTAATCCTGTTCAGTCCTGGTTTAGTCCAGCTTAAGTCTTGCCTTAGTCCTGGTTTAGTCCCAGTTCAGTCCTGGTTTAGTACTGGCTCAGTCCTGGTTTAGTCCTGCTTCAGTCCTGGTTTAATCCTGTTCAGTCCTGGTTTAGTCCTGCTTTAGTCCTGGTTTAATCCTGTTCAGTCCTGCTTTAGTCCTGGTTTAGTCCCGGTTCAGTCCTGCTTTAGTCCTGGTTTAGTCCTGGCTCAGTCCTGGTTTAATCCTGTTCAGTCCTGGTTTAGTCCTGGTTTAGTCCCGGTTCAGTCCTGGTTTAGTCCTGGTTTAGTCCTGCTTCAGTCCTGGTTTAATCCTGTTCAGTCCTGGTTTAGTCCTGCTTTAGTCCTGGTTTAGTCCCGGTTCAGTCCTGGTTTAGTCCTGGTTTAATCCTGTTCAGTCCTGCTTTAGTCCTGCCTTAGCCCTGGTGTAGTCGTGTTTCAGTCCTGGTCCAGTACCTTTAGCAGAGCTGATCTTGCACATGTAAACCCCGGAGTCGTCCTCGTGCACAGAGTTGAGCAGGAGGCGACACTTCTTCCCGTTGAAGTGCATCTTACAGTTGAGGAGCGCCGGTTGAATCAGTTTTCCGTCAGAGAGCCAGTCCACGTCTGTGTCTTTGGGTCCGATCACGTGACACTCAAACAGAACCGTGTCCCCGGCTTTGGCTGAGATGTCTCTGACCGGGCGTATGACGGCCAGCGAGGGCTCCACGGGCGGCGCTAGAGAGGGAAGAAACAGGCGAGAACGAACACAAAGGTTTCAGTTTGAACCAGGACTAAACCTGAACTAAATCAAGACCAACACTAAACCAGGACTAAACCAGAGCAAATGCTTTTGTACCTGTTCCATAACAGTCTTTCATATTTCTCACCTGTGACCCAGAGCATGACTTTATTTGTTTCATACCTATTACCCTTAGCATGTTAAGTATGTTTCTCACCTGTTATTCTAAGCATGGCCTCACATGTTTCATACATGTTAGCCTGTTTAGCGTGTTTAGTGTGTTTAGCATTTTCTCACCTGTTACTCTGAGTACGGTCTCACATCTTTCATATCTGTTAGTGTCTTTAGCATGTTTCTCACCTGTTATCTGGGCATGGCTTCACATGTTTCATGTGTGTTAGCGTGTTTAGCACGTTTTTCACCTTTTTTTTTTTTTTTTATAATTCTTTTTATTTGAGTTTTCCTTTTTTAAAACAAATGTAAAACAAAAACAATATACAAAGTAAATACAGAAAACAAACAAAAATGTAAGATTATATAAGTAAAATAATTAATATAAAAATAAAAATAATAATAATAAAATAAAGTAAAAACAGGGGGGGGGGGGGGGGGGGGGGGGGGGGGGGGTTCAGATAGCATATTCTATACCTGCATATTCACCTGTCTATCCTGTTTATCACAGTACTCCAAGAACCCATCCCATGTCAGGTGAAAGTGTCCACTTTCCCTCTAAGTTCAAATTTAATTTTTTCTAGCTGGACATGTTTCAATATGTCATACAACAGGTTGATATAGGTTGGAGGGTTTTTCTGCTTCCAGTTCAACAAAATAAGTCTCCGAGCTAATAATGTCACAAACTTGACAAGCGTTTTTTGTTCATTCCGGAGATTTGCACCAGCTGAGGGTACGCCAAACAGTGCCAGCACAGGGTCAGGGTCTAACTGAAGTTGACAAACGTCCGACATCATGCGGAATATTTTTGTCCAATAGGGGGACAATTCTGGACAACTCCAAAAAGTATGAGCCAGTGAGGCTTGGTCCTGCCCACAGCGCTCACAAGTTGTGTCAACTCCAGGAAACATTTTGGAAAGTCGCACCTTTGACAGATGTAGTCTATGCAAAATTTTAAATTGTAGTAGACCATGGCGGGCGCAAATCGAAGAGGAGTGGACATTGTCTTGGGCTTTAGTCCACTGATTGTCAGTTATGTCCACTCCAATGTCCTGTTGCCAAGCGTCCTTTAGATGTTCCAGTGTAGGCATATCTTCCAAGTCCAACAAGCTGTTACAGATTCTGGAGATTGAGCCCCTTTTTCAGAGGATCTCTCAAAAGTACAGTATCAAGGTCATACTCAGGAGGCTGACAGGGGAAGGACGAGAGCGCTGATTTTACAAAAACTGCGAATCTGCAAATATTTGAAGAAGTCTCTCTTTTCTATCTTATATTTTTCCACAGAGTTGATCAAAGGTGGGCAAATGTTTTTTGGATAAATAAATCTCGCAAGGAATTTATTCCCATGTTTGCCCATTGACTGAATGAGACTTCCAAAAGTGCTGGAATAAACTCATGATTATATGTTATTGGTGCCAGTGTGGAAATCTCTTTCCATTTAAAGTGTTTTCTAATTTGATGCAAGATTTTAACTGAGTGGGAAACGATAAGATTCTTAAATTTGGGAACAGTCGCTTTTAAAGAAGCATAAATAAGTGCTCGCAGTGAAGTTGGACGGGCACTGTTTTCTTCCATTTCAACCCAGTCAGCCTCCCCAGCATTACACCAGAAGGACAGAGATCGTATATTACATGACCAGTAGTAAAATCTGAAGCGGGGCAATCCCATCCCCCCGAGCTCTCTGGGTCTTTGTAAAAATGCTTTCTTAATCCGGGGGGTCTTTTTATTCCAAATAAATTGTGAGATCAAACTATCTAGTTTGGAAAAAAATGATTTGGTGATGAGGTAAGGTATGCATTGAAATAAGAATAAAAATTTTGGTAAAATATTCATCCTTACAATAGTAATCCTCCCTGCTAAAGAGACTGGAAGACTCATCCATTTGTCCAAGTTCTGTTTCGTTTGTTCATACAGAACTAAAAAATTTTGTTTAAAGAGACCGGAGAACTCTTGTGTCACATTAATGCCCAAGTATTTAAATTTATCTGAAGCTGTAAAGGGATATACATTAAGAGGGGGACAGGGCTGTTTAGATACATTCTTGATTAAAAAGAGGGTACTTTTAGAAAAATTAATTTTATATCCTGATACTATCCCAAAGTCCTTCAGTACTGACATTATGATTGGTAGGGAGCGTTCGGGATTTGATACGTATAACAGCAGATCGTCGGCATACAGAGATACTTTATGTTCTATTTCTCCTCTAATGATGCCTGAATATCCCACATTCGTTTTTAATGCTATGGCCAGGGGTTCAATTGCTAAAGCAAATAACAGAGGGGACAGTGGGCAACCCTGTCTTGTTGATCGGCCTAAAGGAAAGTAGGATGAATAAATGTCATTAGTTCGTATGGATGCTTTCGGGTGTGTACATACAGCAACTTGACCAAAAGATACAAAATTAGGGCCAAATCCAAACTTCGATAGGGCAGAGAAAAGGTAGTCCCATTCGACCCTGTCAAAAGCCTTCTCCGCGTCCAAAGAGAGCAGCAATTCCCGATCATTTTTGTTTTCTTGGGTGTAAATTATATTTAGTAATCTCCTAATATTAAAAAACAGATGTCTGTCTTTTATGAAGCCCGTCTGATCTTGAGATATGACAGTCGGAAGTATATTCTCCAGGCGTGTAGCCAGGATCTTGGCTAAGATTTTATAATCGACGTTTAACAAACTTATTGGTCTATATGAACTAGGTTCTAAAGGGTCTTTGCCAGATTTGTGTATGAGTGAAATACTAGCATCATAGAATGATGGAGGCAGCAAACCTCTGATCAGAGCCTCGTTAAATACCTCCAACAGCATTGGGGAGATCTGGTCTTTAAATGTCTTATAGAACTCAACAGTATATCCATCGGGACCAGGGGCCTTTGAGTTTTGCATTTTAAGTATTGCTTCTTTTATTTCTCCCAATGTTATCGCTTTTTCCAACATGATTCTGTGGTCAGTACTAACTTGAGGAATACTGAGTTTTTCAAAGAAGTTGTTAACTAATTTAGAGTCTCCTTTTGATTCAGACGTATACAGTTTGCTATAATAATGTTTAAACATGTCATTAATCTCTTTAGGATCAGTTGTTATCTGCCCCAAACCAGTCCTGACTTCAATAATTGACCTTGACGCCTGTTGTTCTTTAATTTGAGATGCTAGGAGTCTACCCACCTTCTCTCCATGTTCATAGTATTTATGTCTTAGCTGTGTTAAAAGTTTGGTTGTTTCAGAAGTATACTGTAGATTGAGTTCAGTCTGGAGACATTGCCTTTTATTATACAGGTCAGATGAGGGGGAGGTCTCATACAGGCGATCTATTTCTTTGATTTTGCAAATAATAGTGGATTCTTTTTCTCTCCTCTTTTTGTTATTGAAACTGCTCCACGAAATTAGTTGACCGCGTAAGTAGGCTTTTTGAGTCTCCCATAAGGTGCATCTTGTTATATCTGGGGCGTCGTTAGTGGCTCGAAATAAATTAAGGTGTTTCTCAATTTCTTTCTTGCTTATCTGATCCAGTAACAGGGAGTTGTTAAATCTCCACACCTTATTAGTATTTTGCCCAATTGCAATTTGTAATAGTACTGGACTGTGGTCTGACAAAACTATTGTTTTATATTCACAACGTTGGACTTTAGATAGTAGACCCTGATCAATTAGGAAAAAAATCAATCCTCGAAAAGGAGTGATGAACTGGGTGAAAAAAAAGAGTATTCACTTTTATCAGGAAACAATGATCTCCAGGGATCTACTACCTTGTAGGTGTCCATAAAGGTATGAATGGCTTTTGCTGATTTTAACAGGGTTGCTGCTCTCTTCGAGGACCTATCCAGCTGTGGATCAAGTACCAGGTTGAAGTCCCCACCAATGATAAGCCTGTGCGTGTTCATATTAGGTATTGCTGAAAGGAAAGACATCATAAATGGTAATCATCAACATTAGGAGCATATATGCTTATCAGCGTAATTGGGTTATTATAAAGCCTCCCTGTCACAATAACATATCTGCCTCTACTGTCTGGTATTATCTTATCTTCAATAAATGGTATTGACTTTTTAATAATTATAGCGGCTCCCCTGCTTTTGGCATTAAAGTGGGAGTGATAGATCTGCCCTATCCATTTCCTACGTAATCTGTTATGGTCTTTATCTTTGAGATGCGTCTCCTGAAGAAACCCAATGTCTGTATCAAGTTTTTCAAGATGGGAAAAAATATTGCCCCGCTTCACCGCTCCGTTTAGACCTTTACAGTTCCAAGAGATAAACCTCACTGTATTTCTTGCCATAGTTCGTGATCATCAAAAATTATCCTGAAATCCCACACCCCCGCCCCCCGGGGAATGGAAAGGGGAAAAAAAAAAAAAAAAAAAATTTGAATAAAACAAAATCAAACAAAACCCACATAACCCTCTCTGCCTTTCCCCAAATGAAAGACATACCCACTGCATCCGGTGCAGGAACAGAAAAAAGACAAAAACAGAATAAAGGTCTTAGAGGAAACTAAGTCTTGACTTCTTGCTAAACTCCGCTTTTTGAGAGAGAAATAAAAATATAATTTTCTGGGTGTTTTCAACCCCCCCCCCCCTCCCAGACCAGACCTACCCCGGAGTGTCCAGGGAGCTAATTCAAGAATATATATAACGGTACTCGCAACAATTGAGGAACATCCATTTAAGTAAACATAATGGTATTAGAATAAATAAATGAAAGTAAATAAATTAAATCAAATCAAATTTGGCCTGTCAGCTTGTAAATAACCTAAAGAATAATAAATAATATAAAAAAACAATACATTAATATTCGTACCTTTTAAGAGCAATTAAAATGGTGCAGAACAGTTGTGGTGAAAGAACTTTTGCAAAGACAAAATAAAATAAAAGTGTCAGGCCTTATCTCTTAAACATCAGTCGTTTTTTTTCCGTTATGTTCAGCTCCTGGTCCCCAGCATGGTTCACTTCTTTCAGATGTCCTCGACGTTGTCAGCTGCAGATACAATGCTGTGAATAAACTTCTCCGCTTCCCGTGGCTCGGTAAATACGTGTGCAGATCCCTTCACGTTTATCGTCAGCCTCGCCGGGTAGTATAAGCTGTACGGAACTCCTTCCGCACGTAGCTTGGCTTTAACTTGGTTGAATGATGCTCGAAGTCGACTCACTTCTGGGGAGATGTCTGGAAAGATGTGCAGTGGGGCGCCGTTATACGAAAGTGCACCTTTCTCTCTGGAGAGTCGTAATATTTTTTCTTTATCAGCGTAGTAGTGCATACGGGCGAGTAGCGCACGGGGACGGCCACCCCGTCCGTTCTGCGGGGCACCGGTCCTGTGTGCGCGGTCAATGAGTGGAGGAGATTCAAAGTTATCTGTCCCCAGTACGTGCTGCAAAAGATGCGCCAGAAAGCGGCTGGCATCACCACCCTCAGCGCCCTCCGTGACTCCCACAAACCGCAGATTTTGTCTGTCTGCGGCTCCGGTTTTCAAGATCCAGGCATTTCTCCCATACTTTTTTGTACTCTTTCATAAGTGTTTCGTATGATTTCTCCATTGCAGTCATCTTGTCACTGTTGTCGCTGAGTGATTTTTCCATCTCCAGCTGAGTGTTTCGGGTCTCTGTGTGCGTGTCGTTCAGCGTCTGTATTTGTTGGGACAGTTCGGCCCTGAGTGCTGCTGTCTCGGCTTTGGATTCGCGGCGGAGTTGGGCAATTTCTTTCTGAAGTTCCTTTTTCATATTCTCCACTTGTATTATCAAGTCAGCCGATATACCCTCCCGGAGAGTTTTCAGTTCGTGTTGCAAGATTCGTACCGTGAGGGAGGAATCCTCCACCCTTTGCTCCGCCACCTGTACAGTGTCCGCCATATTGCTAACCTCTGCCGATATGCTAGCTGAGGGAACCGACGCTGTCTGAATAGTCTTCTGCGTATATTTGCGAGTGCCTTTTTTAGTAGTCATTTCCCCGTCAACATAGTTTACATGTTGTAGTATTATTGAAGCTTCGTCTGGTCCGGGGGGGTTAATATCGATGAAAATAAAGCGGAGCTGCCACAGGCGTTCTGCTCACTCCATTAGGCGGAAGCGGAAGTCCCACGTTTTTCACCTTTTATCTGGGCATTGCCTCACATGTTTCTTGCATGTTAGCGTGTTAAGTATGTTTCTCACCTGTTATTCTAAGCATGGCCTCACATGTTTCCTACATGTTAGCATGTTTAGCATGTTTCTCACCTGTTACTCTGAGCATGGCCTCACGTGTTTCATGCCTGTTAGCATGTTTCTCACCTGTTACTCTGAGTATGGCCTCACATGTTTCATGCCTGTTAGCATGTTTAGCATGTTTCTCACCTGTTACTCTGAGCATGGCCTCACATGTTTCATACATGTTAGCATGTTTAGCATGTTTCTCACCTGTTACTCTGAGCATGGCCTCACACTGCTTGGTGCCGTACTCGTTGATGATTTTGCAGGTGTAAACTCCAGTGTCAGATTTCTGAGCAGATTTGATGATCATCTCAAACATGTCGTCTTCTCTCTCTCTGACCACGTGACGAGGGCCAGACTTCACTGTCACCCTGTCCCTCAGCCTGGAGCACAAAAGGACAAGAGCCTTCAAAAAACGCAGGATTTCATGTGTTATTATCATTTCAGACGGAGCACAGGACCTGTATAATTCAATGGTTTTGACGATAGATTGTGTAAAGAAGTGGACTAAGTGAGTATGACGTCACCCACAGCGTTCGGCTCCAGTCAAATGAAGCTCATCGAGGCTGGAGCGGTTATAGGGGCCAATTCGGAGTCTATTTTCCGACTGCAAGTATCATAGCAACTAAAGAGCCAATCAGGAGTGAGACTGTTGAAGGTAAGACCAAAATGACGAGTATGACAGCAGCAGTTACAGAGAGAGGGGACACAGTTTGTCAATGTAAAGCATAAGTCAATACAAACAGTTTAAAATGAACTAGTTCTGCTTTTCTTGAGTAAAAATCAGGTGAGTCTCTAGTTTTCAGTGTATTCATTAAAACTAATTCCATAAACTATTATTAAAACTCCATCAAATCCTCTCCCCTCTGTTCGGGGAAGTCCACTGAATAAAACGTAAATAAATTAATAAATATATAAAGGGACGGGTTCGGAGCGGAGGACTTTCCCAGTTTCCATGGCGACCGGAGTCTCCTGTCGTCATAGAAACAGAGGAGAGTCTCCACGCACAGGGCTCTCCTCTGCAGCATCTCCGCACCGAGCCTAAAGTGGTGTCCCAAAGTACAGTTCAAATCAACCGAATAGTGCGGATTTAGCACAGTTGCCATGGTGATTAACAATTCAAAATTTTAAATGATAGGTTTTTGCTTTAAGATAGTAGTGAATGTGCTGCAGAAATCAGTACAGGGTTTGGACTCTTTTGTTTTGTATTAGTAAAAGGTCCACTGTGTAACTTTTCTGGTGTGGGGTCTGTCACCTCCTTGTCACCATGGTTTTGTTTTGCCTGGGATATTCCACAGTATGGCATTACAGATGTATTACTAAATAAAAAATACCTTGAAAAACATGAATTTCTGCATGCAGTAGTGTGACTTTAGACTGTTTAAAGCTGCACTGTGTAACTTTTCTCACCAGTAGAGCATGGGTTTGGGCTGCCCGCTGATCCGCACAGACATGGACACCTCCTGCCCCTCCACAACCGTCTGATCGCTCATCGTCGCCTAGGAAATAAGGAACAATAACTATTAAAATATGGATCAAATAAAACTAAAACAAAATATTATCCTGCAAATCTTTTCTGTGTCATTGTTGAAAAGTAGTGGATTCCTACTAAACCAGGACTAAAATGTGTCTATAAGAGGACTAAACAGGACTAAACAGGTCTAAACCAGGACTAAAACCAGGACTAAAACCAGGACTAACCCAGGTCTAACCGAGGACTAACCAAAATCTAAAGCAGGACTCAGGTCTGACCCAGAACTAATTCAGGTCTAAAACAGGTATAACCCAGGGCTAAACCAGGACTAAACCAAGACAAAACCAGGTCTAAACTAGGGCTAAACCAAGACTAAAGCAAGACTAAACCAAACCATGGCCAAACTAGGACTAAACCAGGACTAAACCACCTCTAAACTACAACTAAATCAAGTCTAACCCAGGTCTAAACCAGGACTGAACCAGAACAAAAACAGGAGTATAGCAGTACTTTCCCAGGTAGATCTAAACCAGGTCTAAACCCGGACTAAACCCGGACTAACCCAGGTCTAAACCAGGTCTCACCACAAAAGCAGGGGGCTGTCTGAAGCGAGGGTCCAGTCTCCCGGTCTCTAGCCCTGGCTCTGGGTTCTCCTCGAGGGGGCTGAGGTACTCTTCGTCCGAGGTGATCGGACTGCTCATGTCCAGAGGGAGCCCCAGATTTGACCGAGGAGCCGGAACATTCTCTGCAAATGTGACAATAATGTGTCAGATGCCCTCCCTGTGCGCCTTGGTCAGCTGGTCACAGAAACAGGACGTATCACATACAAACACTTCAGCCCGAAACAGGTTCTCAAGAGGGAACGTCCTTTAAACAGTGTGACAGTTGTGTTGAATGGGATTTGACAGAGAAAAGGCTCAGAACAGCCTGGAGACGATGAACGGAAACTGCAGGATTTCTACCTTTGATGTCACAATTTGTGGAAATTCAAACCAAGGTTCAGAGAAGATAACCCCATAAACAGGATTAATGAAGTGAAACCCAACTCCATGTATGTTTTCAATGAGAGAATAACATTATTAAGTTGTTAAAAGACGAAAAATAGCCTAGTTTTATCACATGTACAAACAGAAAACTCCAGATGAATGTTCATAAACGCAGGACAAACTCCTGCATAAACAGGAGCGTTTAAACGCTGAGATAATGACAGTGAACTGTGTCTAAACAAAAGCCTCTCATTGTTCCTGTGAAGATGCTCCCGCCTCCAACTCTGTTGCTATGGAAACTATAACGTTTATATTTAAAGCACAAGGATAAAAGTGAACCACAGAACAATACGAGAATATACCAGAGAGAAGAGGGGAATTTTTACTGATTAAAGTGAGAGCAGGACTAAACAAAGACTAAACAAAGACTAAACCGGGACTAAACCAGGACTAAACCAGGACTAAACCAGGACTAAGTTTAGACTCTGCTCAAAGTAAGGTGCAGTCTCAGGCTAAGCAGAACTAAACCAGGTCTAAACCAGGTCTAAACCAGGTCTAAACCAGGACTAAACCAGGACTAAACCAGGACTCACCTTTGACAGTGAGAGTAGCCGAGCTGGAGGAGGTCCCGACCTGGTTGCTCGCGGTTACACAGTAGACTCCGGCGTTGGACGTTCTCACAGATCTGATCCATAAACTGTGCCTCTCTCCTTCCACCTTCACTGTGTAGTTCAGAGTGAGACCAGAGACGGGACTGGAGTCTTTGGACCACGACACTGAAGGAGAAAAAATCACATCATTTAAACTTAAATAAGCAGAACTAAACCAGGACCACAGTCACACGAATACCAGCTTTAATACTTTTACTTCACTAAAACCAGGAGCAAACTCGTGAAGACTAAATCAGCCAAAAATATCTACCGTATTTTCCAGCGTATAAGTCGCACCAGAGTATAAGTCGCTCTGGAGTATAAGTCGCTCTGGAGTATAAGTCGCTCTGGAGTATAAGTCACTCTGGAGTACAAGTCACACAGGAGTATAAGTCACACTGGAGTATAAGTCACTCTGGAGTATAAGTCACTCTGGAGTACAAGTCACACAGGAGTATAAGTCACTCTGGAGTATAAGTCACACTGGAGTATAAGTCACTCTGGAGTATAAGTCGCTCTGAAGTATAAGTCACACTGGAGTATAAGTCGCTCTGAAGTATAAGTCACTCTGGAGTATAAGTCACACCAGTCACAAAATGCATAATAATGAAGAAAAAAAAAACATATTTCACATATAAATCGCATCTGAGTATAAGTTGCACCCTCTGCCAAACTATGAAAAAAAGTGTGATTTATACTCCGGAAAATACGGTATATTCAAATGTGTGCTCGTATGTAGACCCTGAAAGGAACCGTGTCCAGCCGGGAGGGAAGAAAGCACTTAGTATTTTACCCCATTTAAAAAAACAGAGCTCTCCACTCACAGGAGGCACTGCTGTAAGACGGGGGATACTTCTGTGAGTTCTCTTGTCACTGTAAAGGCCTCTGTGTTACCTTCAGGTGTGGGTGTGCCGCCGATGATGCATTTAAGGACCACGTCAGCTCCGGTAAAAGCCACGGCGTCCTGCAGAGGGAACTCAAAGACGGGGGCCTCCATGGGGTCTTCACCAGCCGAGACGTACGAGTCGTCTGAAGAGTCTAAACAGAAGAGACGTGAGAGCCGGATCTGAGCCGGATCTGAGCCGGATCTGAGCGACTGAAGGAGCGTTCACAGAAACACCCGACTCTTTCACTGCAGCTACACAGAATATGAGAGTGAGGAATCTGAGAGAGACACAGACGCTGAACAAACGCAACCAAAAATATGTCACTGCTGTAAACTGTGATGGAAGAAGTGCTGCATTGTGTCACTTAAGTAAAAGTACAGATACCAGAGTAAAAAATATCAAGTCAAAGTATCCATTTTATTTTCCGGACGATAAGTCACACTTTTTTTCATAGTTTGTCTGGGGGTGAGACTTATACTTCCGATGGGATTGTGTTTTTTTTCATTATTGTGCATTTTTTGGCTGGTGTGACTTATACTCCGGGAAAATACGGTGCTTAAGTAAAAGTATTAACATACCCCTTTAAACATGTACTTAAAGAGTGAAAAACAAAAGTATTTCACGCAGATTTTGAGGTCTCATAAAGCTTCAGATGTGCTGATTTTGATACAGATTTTTGCTGAATTTTGTTCAACAGCAACAATATATATATATATATATTTCTAGCTGGGTTTTATTTGTATGTTTTTGGTTTTTAGTTTCTCAAACTATGAACGTGTTAAAAAAAAAACCCTCAGCCTTTTCAGCAGGTCAGATTATAATAAAAATACTTTTACTTCTCAGTCCAGTTAAAAATGTAGTGGAGTAGAAAGTACAAAACTGCTCTCAAATGTAGTGAAGTAAAAAGGATTCACTTTTAAATCTACTTTAAAACAAAAATTTGGACTTATATACAGTACTTTGATACTTTTACTTGTTGCTTGCTGTTGTTACTTGCTATGTTCCACCATTTGCTATTAATATATAAATAAATAGATACATAAATAAATATCTGTAGACTATGTGGAGTCTGAGATACAGGTAAAAAGTACTAACCTACACGTATAAAGAGAAAAAAAAGATTACATTTGGAGATATGAGAGGATACACACAAAAGTACACCAAAAACACGAGTTAAAAGTACTTCGAATGGAAAAGTGAAGTAAACTGAACAGAGCAGTGCAGATAGGCAACACTCGACTTAAATTAAAGCTGCACTATGTAACTTTCCACCATCTACGTGTCTCCATGGAGATGTTATTGCTTTTCCTGGAAAGTTTGTCATAAATACATTCAATTTAAACCTATAGCAACATCATAACCTTCTCACCTTGTTCTGGAGACATGGGCCTTATTTTCTTCTTCCTGCTCTTTGGCGCCCCCTCTCTGCCGCTGGTGGTCTGCGGCGTCGCTCTCTCCTCCACCTCCATCCTCTCCTCGTCCTCCTCTTGCACCACGATCCTGGGCAGGCTCCTCCCCTCCGCTCTCTCCTCTGCGCACACTCGCGGCGGTTTGGGAGGAGCCAGCACAATCGACTCCGCCCCCCTCCTCTGCACCAGGGGGCTCTCCGGTCGCAGCTCCACCTTCCGTAACGCCACCTCGATCGGCGTTTTCCTGCCCGTCACGTCCTCCTTCTCGTGGTTGGACTCCGGGAAGCGCGTCACTCTCTGCACCAGCGGGCTCGGCGGTCTCTTCTCCACTTTCCGATAGGATTCGAGTTGGTGCACGAGCGGCGAGGACGATCTTTGGACGATTTCTGTGACCGGGCTGACTCTGCTGAGCTCACGTAGGGGGCGCTGTCCGGGTAAATCCGCCAACTGCATGGACTCGGGCGGACCGGGGACTTCGCCTAAACGACTTCCTATAATATTAGCGCTGATCTGCGGTTTTTGTTCGTGTAATTCTCTCTCCTTTTGCTCTTTGGCCCACTGAGCGCGTTCACGTTCTTGTAGCTTTTGCAGGACTTGCGGAGGTATCGGTTCGATTTTGCGAAAAGGCTGGCGTTGTTTCGCTTTTAACGTCAGCTGTTCAGTCGAAAAAGACTTCTTCATATGCGGTTTTCCAACTAATTTCTTGATCCGCTGCAGCTCTTCTGTAAATTTATTCTCGATATCTTGGACTTTTTGTGAGTAGCGCGGTTTATCTTCGAGGGACGCCGCTCGTTGTCTAAACATGGATCTCCTCTCCGCTGCGTCTTCTTTTAAAGCTTCGCGTAAATCCTCTCGCGAACTCTCTCGGGAAATGCCCAAACGACTTCCGCCATCGTCTGAGTCCACCGAACCGGCGCGATTAAAACCTGCCCACGATCTTCCTGAAACCGATCCTTCTGGAATATCCAAGCTTCTTCGGCGTTCCTCCAGCCCGCGGACTTTCTCAAACACTTTGGAACTAGCTCGGGTTAGCTTCGGAGACGGTCGGGGTGTAAACTCCTTCCTCGAATGCTCACTCAAAGGCGTCTGCGGTCTGGAGTCCTGGGTGTTAGTGTTCGTTTGCGTGGCAGATTTGGGCTGTCGGACCTTCTCTTCGAACTCTCCGGGCACCGTGTCCTGGTAGTCCGTTGTTGGGGGGATGATTTTCTTGCGGGATCCGATTGGCGTGGTGGAGCCGGAGCGGGAAGGCATCGGGGACGAGGATAGGCGTTTGGAGAGGCGAGGAGAGGGAGGGGGCAGTACCTGAGGAGGGGAGTCCCTGAGAGAGGAACAAGAAACAGAAATCAGGAGATAACAATAGCTAATCAGCCACTATTCTGTTTCATTCTTTGGTATTTTTTTTTAAATAAATCTCCAAAAACTAAATTCACAAATGTTTCTTTGATCATTTATGGGGACGTAAATGTTTGAACCAGCCTTTAGTGTCACTGTCTCTGGGTTAAACCTGTATTTGACCCATCCTTCAGTGTATTTGGGTTGAACCTGTCAGGGGCAGTGGGACCCATTTCCAGATCTTAACTGGAGGATTTGACCCATCCTTCAGTGTCTCTGGAGGATTTGACCCATTGTGCTTGTTTTTGGGTTGACCCAGACACAAGGAGAACACGCAAACACCACCCAAAAAAGGCCCGGGACCCCAACCAGAGACCTTCTTGCTGTGAAGTGAGAGTGCTAGACGCCATGTGGGTCCAATTTGACATCAAAACCACCAAATAAGAGAATGGGAGGGCATCTGACAGATTTTACCTGATTGTTTGAGAGTAGTCTTCATGTCTTGATGTGTCTGCAGTTGTGTCCATCACTGATAAAGGAACAAACATGAAATTAGGTTAAAATAAATGTGTTCAAATCAACCTAAAGTTAAAAAATAGTTAAAAAATAGCATGAAATCTGCAAAATTGTGTTCTCTTGTAATGAATAAGTTTGCAGCGGCTCAGAGGTCAGACCAGAAGTTTGCCAGATTAAATATCTGACCAGGGAAAACTGTTTTTGAGTCATTGGGCAGGACACTTCATGTAGCCTTTGTGTGAGTGTGTGCAGTTTGTCCCAGGGCAGCTGTGGCTAAATGAATGCACCGGTAAAGTGTAAACCAGTTTTATTCATCATCTCCAGGGGAACAGCTGGGGTCAGGGGTCAGGGGTCAGGGTGTATGATGTGGGCTGGGATCAGTACCAGAGTCAGGCCGCTCTTCCTCCTCTTCTCCCTCCTCTTCCTCAGACTCAGATTCTGAAACACAAATATTAAATATTTTAATGCTTAATTCTTCTCTCTGGCATTTAATACCAGAAAAAAAAACAAAAGATCTTGTTTTTTTTTTATTTTTGTTGACTTTAATGTGAAGTACTTTGGTCTGCTGAAGTTTTAAATGTGCTGTATAAATAAAATTGAATTGAATGAATCTGCTTTATATTAAAAAAAAAGAAACTCTCCAGCAGGGGGCGCTTACACTCGTCCCAGAGCAGAATCATTGACCTGTTTTCTGTAGATTCTATTATATTTCTGCTAAACACAATGAAGACTCGTAAACCTGGATACTGCAGAAAACAGGAGCGTTAATGCAACGACCTTTCGCTCTTTAAAGTGAATATGACAAGTTTTTATCCTTTTAGAAAAGTAGAAAAAATCAGGAAGTAGCTAAACCGTAAAACACGATGATTCATGGCACAGTGTTTGTAACAGAACCTGCTCCAGTGCCATGGACGGGAGAGTCAGGCACCAAACATCAGAAACTGAAAAAGCAGCGCTGTTTGTGTAGATTATGGACCCAGCAGTAAATATGTAGCGGGGTTGATACAGACACATTTTTATTTATTTTTAAAATTTTTATTTTACATCAAACCCCAAAAACAGACTTAAATGAGTTCAGTATGAAGCTGGGCATGTGAAAATAACTGATGGCAAATGTATTTATATTATTATTATTAATGTTATCCATTCATCCATTTTCTTCCGCTTATCCATTGAGGGTCGCGGGGGCAGCAGTCTAAGCAGGGACTCCCAGACTTCCCTCACCCAAGACACTTCCTCCAGCTCCCCCGGTGGGACCCCAAGGCGTTCTCAGGCCAGCCGAGAGACATAGTCCTTCCAGCGTGTCCTGGGTCTTCCCCGGGGCCCTCCTCCCGGTGGGACATGCTCGGAACGACTTACTGCCGGCAATGTGAACACAGCTCCTGCTCCGGTCATACAGGGACCGGACAGCCCTTAGCAAAGGGCACCGGACCCCATACTCCTGGAGCACCCCCCACAGGACACCACGAGGGACACGGTCAAATGCCTTCTCCAGATCCACAAAACACATGTGGACCGGTTGGGCAAACTCCCATAAACCCTCGAGCACCCAATGGAGAGTATAGAGCTGGTCCAGTGTTCCACGACCGGGACGAAAACCACACTGCTCCTCCTGGATCCGAGGTTCGACTATTCAAACTGTTCGACGAATAATAATATAATAATAATAATAATAATAATAATAATAATAATAATAATAATAATAATAATAATAATAACATTAATAGGTTGATTGTCGAACCTCAACGTACTGTTAATGTTATTATTATTATTATTATTATTAATTTTATTTATTTATTATTTTTTATTATGATTTTTTATTATTTTTTTTTTCTACAGGGAGACGTCAATGACAGCACTCAGACTCTACTGAACTTTCCATGGGCCTCCTGATAAATACAGAACAATACAAATAAAACAAACACAACACATAAGTAAATAAGTCCATTTAAAACATTCACACAGCTGTGAGAATAAAAGTTTATCACCACATTATTAAAATAATTGTGGCACCAGTGTATCCAGTTTTTCTCGTCCTTTAAATATCTTCCAAAAATCCTTAAACTTACACAATCGTGATAAAACGTAACATAAAAACAAGCACCGTTTGGCTGAGCTGTCCACAAAGGTCATGTTTTTATTTTGCTGCTGCGCTGAAACAAATGGGATCAGATGTTTGTCTGAGTAGAAGCGCAGTGATTCTGAGCACGTCACTCCTGGATGGTTTTATACCTCTTTATATTTAAACCACTGAGTCAGAGCGATGTGGAGCCTTCACCTGCTCCTTCTGCTCCTTACATAAAGATGTGGGCAGAGGAGGACGATGCAGCGGAACAAACCTGCTGCCTCTGCTCTCGACTAAACTACATGAAACTGGAGCTGTACAGACTCTCTGCAGGTAGATCACACCTGAGGACGAGACTGTAGCATCTGGGCTCTTAAGTTTATCTTCTGCATTTGGATAGAAAAGTGCACACAAATGGAAACAGTAGGCGTCTTAAAGCGTACTTCTGGTGACATAATGTGAGAAATATCAGCTCTTAAAGTACACTGCGGAACTTTATGCACTTTATGTTTTTGAGAAATGTTAACATGAGATTTTAGAAAACGTCCTCCTCAAATGAACTTCTTGAATCACATTAAGAACAGAGCAGCAGCAGAGTTTTAAAAAAAAAAAAAGTTACTACAATCACATCTGACTGTGTCCAGAGCCTTAACCTGCAGAAACAGTGTGTCTCATTCTCAGTTTATGGACAGACCTCGAGTGAAAGAACCTCCACAATTCCCTCACTGAGCTGCAGAGGCCGCACTGGCACTGAGTCATGATTCTCTCGCTATATATCGCTGTTCACCTTTCGTGGTCTCGCTGTTTCACAGATTTTTTTAATGTGATTTTTTTACAGCATATGAACGTGCATTGTGTTCTGCGTCCTGATTGGCTAAAGGACTGTAGACCATTGTGTTCTGTGTCCTGATTGGCTAAGGGACTGTAGACCATTGTGTTCTGCGTCCTGATTGGCTAAGGGACTGTAGACCATTGTGTTCTGCGTCCTGATTGGCTGAGGGACTGTAGACCATTGTGTTCTGCGTCCTGATTGGCTGAGGGACTGTAGACCATTGTGTTCTGCGTCCTGATTGGCTGAGGGACTGTAGACCATTGTGTTCTGCGTCCTGATTGGCTGAGGGACTGTAGACCATTGTGTTCTGCGTCCTGATTGGCTGAGGGACTGTAGACCATTGTGTTCTGTGTCCTGATTGGCTGAGGGACTGTAGACCATTGTCCATCAGTCTCCTCCGTGTCTCCTGTACAGTACAGAATGTGTCAGACAAATTTACATAAATGTTGGATCGCAGTGTGACTCTGAAGTGCTGTATATTTGCAAGTTTTCTCCCCGACAAAACCCACAATGTCGATGAAATGTTCTGCACCGACGAAGGTTTGAACTTTGAGAGAGTTTAAACAAGAGAAATGTGAGAAAATGTTAATGCCTGTGTGAGAAAAGTGTATAAAGTGTGTGGTGAGGAGTTTTACAGACGCACAACATATAGAATAATTGCACAAAATAAAGCTGATACTTCGCAGATTTTGCCTGATTTTTAGAAGGTAACCCCCGCGATAAACCAGGGAACACAGTGAACCAACTGGATTTCAGCTTTGAGACTGGCAGCTCTTCTTTCTAATTGGATAATCTTGAACCGAAACACCAAATTTTAACATAAATAACTATCGTCCATCATGTCCAGTGTTTTTGTAACTAAGAATAAATCAGCATCACAGTTGTAACAGTAAAAGTTACATCTGATTTGAACACGTTTGCCTCGTATCTATGGACACATTTAGGTCACATTGATGAAATATAAACTCAGACTCTCACACTCGGCTCCTCGAACAGCGTTTTCAGACAGTATCAGTAGTTTTTTCGCGCATTCGTGGTGTGGTTCTTTTGAAAAGCCGAGCGTTTGTGCAGAGAGGGGCTTCCCCGTCTTTCTCTCTTTCTCCGTCGCTCCATCGATTGTCCTCCTCCTGCTCCTGTTTCCATGACGACCGCTGTTTAGACCGCACAAAATAACCGCTCTAAAGTTAGAAACGTGCGCTGGCAAAAAAAACACAAAAAAAAAAACAAAAACACACACAGGTAACAAACGTAACGAGACGGATCAGATCAGATCAATATCGCAATTTAAACTTCACCAGATTGTTACGTCATATGATAATTTTGTGTTTGATTATTATTTCAGTTATATGGAACATTACGAGGAGTGCTTCCCCATTCAAATTACAGCTTTTTTTTATTGTTAATTGCCATGGTAACAGACCTTTTCATCATTCTTCTCTTACGATTGGCTCCAGAAACTCATCATTTTAATCTTAACCTCCTAAAACCTGGCACATTTTGGGTTTTTTCAGCCACAATACAAATGTTTTTTCTCTTCAAGGTCCTGGTGTCGACATATGAGGACATTAAAGCGTCACTTAAAGTCGACAGAAGAGTTTAATACATTATAGTTTAGGTTCAAGGAAAGACGTTTGGTGCCAGGTTGTAGCATAAATACTAATCTCCACCTGTCATCCCTGGACAGGCTCATGTTAAGTAAGAAGAACAGTTTAGGTGGATGAAAGACCTGTAAACCTATGGTACATACATCAAAATACTACACATCTCGCCCCTTAAATATCCCATGTTTGCAGCACTTCTAATGAGCCACATTGTTCCAAGAGGCCCAGTTGTTGTTTCTGATTTTGTTTTTACTCAGGGGAAAATGTTGCTGTGTTTCAGGCACTAATTTGTTCTATCAAGCTCCTTAAAAAGTAGAAAGAACGTCCTCGTATGTGGACATCAGTCGTCAGGTCCAATCCGCCCAAACATAACAGAGAGAAATGAATAAACCCCTGGAGGATCATGGTTATAGTTATATTTTTATGCTCACTCAAAGCACTTTACATCAAGGAAGCACTAACTCATCCACACACCAGTGCACACAGATACTGGGGCGAGGTGGATTAAGTGTCTTGCCCAAGGACGCAACAACAGCCTCATATGTGGGAGCTGGAATTGCACTGCCAACCTGTGAGTTACTGTATTTGACGACTATATTCGAACCGCCAAACTTCAGATCAGTGGGCAAACACCAACTGAGCCACTGTCGCCCACATTATGGTTTAAAGACTTTTCAACCGACAATAATCACGTGTTTGGGTGAATAACGGCACCTGTGGCTCAGTTGGTAGAGTTTTTATCCACTGATCTGAAGGTGGAAAGTGACTTAAAGGTGGAAAAGTTGTAGTTTCATGTGGATAGACGCAGTAATTACACAAATGTGAACCATAAACCAGGTCCACACATGTGTAATCTGACAGTTTCACAGAAAACCTGAGATATCTGACCTGTCCCAGCTCAGTTTAAACTATAAAACTCTCCATGTTCACCTAAATCTGCCTTTTACGTTGCCATATCCTGTCACCAAACTCATGCAGATCTTATGCTTTTTTTCTGTAGCAATAGCACTGCAACCGAATCGAAATTGCACTTTGAATGGACACAATTAAAGCATTTTTGAAGTTCTCCACAAACAACAAAATCTATTCTGCGTAAAAACATCCAACCCTGTAGTTTAGATCTGCACAAACATGTTCTGAAGTGCCTCCACGGGGTTTATTCTGCATAAAAACTATATAAAACCCCGTAGTTTAGATCTGCACAAACATGTTCTGAAGTGCCTCCACGGGGTTTATTCTGCATAAAAAAAACTACATAAAACCCTGTAGTTTAGATCTGCACAAACATGTTCCGAAGTGCCTCCAGTTTTATTCTGCATAAAAACTATATAAAACCCCGTAGTTTAGATCTGCACAAACATGTTCTGAAGTGCCTCCACGGGGTTTATTCTGCATAAAAACTACATAAAACCCTGTAGTTTAGATCTGCACAAACATGTTCCGAAGTGCCTCCATGGGGTTTATTCTGCATAAAAACTACATAAAACCCTGTAGTTTAGATCTGCACAAACCAGGACTAAACCATTTGGGGAAAGTAGTGATTTATGTTTTAACAATGACATTCGGTTCAAAGTTCACATTTTAAACACGTGAAGAAGAACTGACAAAGTAACACCCGAATCACATTTCAGAACATGTTTGTACAGAGCTAAACTACAGGGTTTTATGCAGTTTTGTGCAGAATAAGACAGGAGATTTTGTTCCTGGTACTTGAAAAACTAAAGCGTTTGTAATCTGCTAGTTACGATTTTGTTTAATGTTCCAACCTGAGTGCAAACATCTTCTGAAATGCCCCAGTGTGTCAGATGCCCTCCTTGTGTGTCCATGGGGTTTATTCTGCATAAAACTTCACAAAACCCTGCAGTTTAGATCTTAGTTTGTCAGTTCTTCGTGTGTTTTAAATGTGAACTTTGAACCGAATCACATTATCAAAACATAAATCGCAAATCCGATCACAATACTGAAGTGCCTCTGTGTCTCCATGGGGTTTATTCTGCATAAAAACTCCTGACCCTGTAGTTTAGTTTTGCACAAACCAGGGCTGAACCATTTGGGGAAAATATCTGCTTGTGATTTGGTTCAAAGTTCACATTTTAAACACTTGAAGAAGAACTGACAAAGTAACACAGGGATCACATTTCAGAACATGTTTGTACAGCTCTAAACTGCAGGGTTTTGTGAAGTTTTTTGCAGAATAAACTCCATGGAGACAGAGGGAGGGCATTTGACACACTGGGTGATTTCAGAACATGTTTGTACAGGGGGTTTATGCAGTTTTGGTACAGACTGGTACTTCAAAAACTACAGCCTTTGTGTGTGTCAGATGCCCTCCCTGTGTCTCCATGTGGGGCTTATTCTGTGTAAAAGCTGCTAAACCTGTAGCTTCCATCTGTACAAACATGTTCTGAAATGCCCCTGTGTGTCAGATGCCCTCCCTGCCCTCACAATCGCTTGTCACAAAATCACAAATAAATATTTCACCAAATCATCCAGACCCAGACCCTCCCCGAGCTGAAACCGACCCCCCAAACCCTGCACCATCCCCTGGACTCGCCTGCTTCATGTCTGGTCCTCCCTCCAGGACGCGGTTTCAGGGTATTCCCCCAAAACGAGGAGCCTTTCTGGGCATGTCCCGTCCTCACGCCCCCCTCCCAGAGCTCCAGCCCGGATCTACGCTCGCTCTGGGCACGGACATCGTGGAAGAAGACGCAAAACTCAAGGAAAATGTATAAAAAACGTCCTTAAACGAGGGAGTAAAGACACGTGTGAGCGCCGCAGGTGGGACGGAGGGATGAGAAGAGGAGAGCGAGAGGAGAGAGATGCTCCTACACTCGCAGAGGAGGAGGAGGAGGAGGAGAGAGCAGAGGCAACGCTATTGGTGGATGTTTTTCTTCCCTCGCCTCCTCCTCCCGCTCTGTCTCTCCGCTGTATTCTCCACCCCCTTCTCTCTCTCTCTCTCTCTCTCTCTCTCTCTCTCTCTCTCTTATCTGAAATCCTTACTCCTCTCTTTGCACACCTCTATCTCTCTCTCTTCCATCTATTCCCCATTCCTTTTCCCTCTCTCTCTCCCTCTTCCTCTCCCCTCCCCCTATTTCCTTCTCCCTTCCTCTCTAGCCTCCTCTGTCTCCCCCATTCGCACTCTCATCTCCCTCTCCCTTCTCTCCCTCTCTCTTCCTCCCTCTCTCTTCTTTCTCCTCTCCGTTCTCTCTCCTTCTCTCATGTCTCTCACACTCCCATCTCACTTCTCCCACCTCTCTTTCTCCTCTCCCTCCCTATCTATTCACTTTCTCCCTGCTTCTTTTCTCTCTTCCCCTCCCCCTGTGTCTCCTTCTCTTTCCCCTCCTTCTGTCCTCCTCTCTCCCTGCCTTTATTCTCTGCCTTTGCCTCTTCCTCCCTCTCTCCTCCTCCTCTCCTTCTCTCTTCTTTCCTCTTTCTCCCTCTTCTCCTCTCTCCTCCCTCTCTCCTCCTCTCTTCTCTCTCTCTCTCTAACTCCGGTACTGTTGGTATTTGTGTTATTTTATTTCCTCTCCCTCTATCCTCCTCTTCTCCTCCTTGCCCTCCCTGTGTCCTCCTCTCTACCCTCCTCTCTCCCTCCTCTTCTCCTCCTCTATCCTCCTCTCTCCTCCTCTTCCTCCTCTCTCCTCATTTCTCCTCCTCTCTCCTCTCTCTCTCCCTCTCCTCCCTCTCTCCTCTCTCTCCTCCTCTCTCCTCCTCTCTCTCTCCTCTCTCTCTCCTCTCCCTCTCTCCTCTCTCCCTCTCTCCCTCCTCCTCCTCCTCTCCTCTCTCCTCCTCTTCCTCCTCTCTCCTCCTCCTCTCTCCTCCCTCCTCCTCTCTCCCTCTCTCCTCCTCTCTTCCTCCTCTCTCCTCCTCTTCTTCCTCTCTCCTCCTCTCTCCTCCGCTCTCCTTCTCTCCTCTCTCTCTCCCTCTCTCCTCTCTCTCCCCCCTCTCCTCCTCTCCTCCTCTCTACTCCCCCTCTCCTCCCTCCCTCCTCTCTCCTCTCCTCTCTCCCCTCTCTCCTCCTCCTCTCCCCCCCTCTCCCCCTCTCTCCTCCCTCTCCTCCTCTCTCCTCTCTCCTCTCTCTCTCCTCCTCTCTCCCTCCTCTCTCCTCTCTCCTCCTCTCTCCCTCTTTCCTCCCTCTCCTCCTCCTCCTCTCTCCTCCTCTCTCCCTCTCTCTCCCTCCCCTCCCTCTCCTCTCCTCCTCTCCTCCTCTCTCTCTCTCTCTCCCTCTCCTCTCTCCTCTCCTCTCCTCCTCTCTCCTCTCTCTCCTCCTCCTCTCTCCTCCTCTCCTCCTCTCTCTCTCCTCTCTTCCTCCTCTCTCACTCTCTCCTTCCTTCCTCCTCTCTCTCCCCCTCTCCTCCTCTCTCCCTCTCTCCTCCTCTCCTCCTCTCTCTCCTCTCTCCTCCTCTCTCCTCCTCTCTCCCTCCTCTCTCCCTCTCTCCTCTCCTCCTCCTTCCTCCTCCCTCCTCTCTCTCCTCCTCTCTCCTCCTCCTCTCCTCCTCTCCTCCTCTCTCCTCCTCTTCCTCCTCTCTCCTTCTCTCTCTCCCTCCCTCCTCCTCTCTCCTCTCTCCCTCTTTCCTCCTCTTTCCTCCTCCTCTCTCCTCCTGTTAATACCTGTGAGAGAAAACTGTATAAAGTTTGTGGTGAGGATTTTACAGACATAAACATATAGAATAACTGTAAAAATAAAGCTGATACTTGGTGGATTTTGCATTTCGTGGTTTATTTGTAGAACGTGACGCCCGAGATAAACGAGGAGGCCTCAGACATGTGGAGAACATCTCAACCCTCCTCAGTCGTGTTTTTGACGAGGGAACAATGTGACGACATGAAAGAAGAAGCTCCTCTCTGCACTACACCTCCTCTTTATATCACAAAATATCATGTCGCTGCGTTTTCCGGGATGTTCGAATATGAGACGGTGAGTTCTTGCCCAAAGGCACAACATCTGTCTTCACTGGTGGAGACGGGATTGAACCAGAGACAGAGAATGAGACAAAACTTTCTCTCCTTCTCTGTCCCTCCCCCTCTCTACATTTTCTCCCTTTCCCTCTCTCTCCATTCTCTCTCTCTGCAAATTCAGTCTCTCTCTCTCTCTACATACTATCTTTCTCCCTCTCATACACTCTCTCCCCCTCCCTCTCTCTGCATACTTTCTCTCATCCTCTCTCTCTACATCCTCTCTTTATTTCTCTCTCTCTCTCTCCCTCCCTCTCTCTACATTCTCTCTCTCTCTGTGTGCAGTGACGTGTGGAGTGCACCCCTCCCCTATCTCCACATACTCTCTCTCTTCCTCTCCCTCTCTCTACATACTCTATCTCTTCTTCCTTCTCTCTCCCTCTCTCTACATACTCTCTCTCTGTCACACTCCCTCTCCTTCTCCCTCACTCTTTCTCCCTCTCTCCTTCTCTCTCTCTCTCTGTGCAGTGACGTGAGGAGTGTATCCCCCTCCCTCTCTCTACATACTCTCTCTCCCTCTCTCTCTCTTCGTCCTTCTCTCTTTCTCTCTGTGCAGTGACGTGTGGCGTACACCCCCCCCCTCTCCATCTCTCTCTCTACATACTTTCTTCCTCTCTTTCTCTCTCTCTCTGTTCAGTGACGTGTGGTGTTATTTTTACAGTGGAATTTGCCTGTGTCACATTTTTGACGTGACACTGAACCATCCTCCTTTTTTCAGTGGAATTTACCTGTCACACATTTTTTTACGGTTAGCCACATGCTAAGTTTACTGCCACATGCTAAGGTTAGCCACATGCTAAGTTTAGCCACATGCTAAGGTTAGCCACATGCTAAGGTTAGCCACATGCTAAGGTTAGCCACATGCTAAGTTTAGCCACATGCTAAGGTTAGCCACATGCTAAGGTTAGCCACATACTAAGGTTAGCCACATGCTAAGGTTAGCCACATGCTAAGGTTAGCCACATGCTAAGGTTAGCCACATACTAAGTTTAGCCACATGCTAAGGTTAGCCACATGCTAAGGTTAGCCACATGCTAAGGTTAGCCACATTGGGCTAATAAATAAATAAATATCTGCCATTATAATTCAAATGTTACTCTAGTGTTTATGACCTGAAGGGCTAAAGTACTACAGTACTGAAGTACTGCACATGTGAGAGTAGTGAGTATCTCTTCATGTGAGTCACATGTGAGAGTAAAACTAAGAGCTCTGTGTTCTACAAGCACCACTCACAGATAAGAGCCCGGCTCAGAGGGAAGAGTACCTGTGTTTCATAGCACCAGGAAGAGCTGTGAAAACTACTATTCACATAAGAGTAACTTAAAGAGTAACTTAAAGAGTAACTTAAAGAGTAACTTAAAGAGTAACTTAAAGAGTAACTTAAAGAGTAACTGTCGGGGCGCAGCATCTGATTTATAATTTAAAGGACAAAACACTGAAGGACAAACACTGTACTGTCCTCAGCAGCAGGTCAGAGTCTGATCTGTTCACGTCTCTGAGGCTGAGCTGCCTGGTCAGTGCTGGGACAGCGCTGGGGACACTAGGAACCACAGGGGGCGCCAGAGGCAAACACTGTTCTGTCCTTAGGCAAGACATTGTAAGACATTCATTAGTCTGAATATGGAGTGTGAGTGTTGGTGGTGTGAGGGGCTGATGGTGCAGATTGGCAGCCACACTTCTGTCAGTCTGCCCCAGGGCAGCTGTGGCTACAATAGTAACACCATCGAGTGTGGAGTGAGTGAATAATGCAGCGAAAAGCTCTTTGGGCATCGTGAAAACTCTTTATATAAATCCAATGATTAATTCATTAAATAATGCACAAAATCTGCATTAAAATTCAACAGACAGACACAAAATGAGCCAAATTAAATCAAATCTAAAGGAGCTGCAAGAAAAACAAACATTCAGATCATTTCATACTGTTACATAAAACTAAACTCACTTTAGACTCACTCACAGAGGGAAGAGTAACCACTACTTTTACTCGAGTAACTACTGTTTGCACAATATATTACTCAAGTATTAGTTTGCATGTCTCTCTGTGTCTTTGTGTCTGTCTGTAGCGTGGAGTTTGCATGTTCTCCCTGTGTCTGTGTAGAGTTTGCATGTGTGTCTGTGTGTTTGCATGTTCTCTCTGTGTGTGTTTGCTGTGTGGAGTAGAGTTTGCATGTTCTCTCTGTGTCTGTGTGTAAAGTTTCCTGTTCTCCCTGTGTGTGTGGAGTTTGCATGTTCTCTCTGTGTCTGTGTAAAGTTTCCATGTTCTCCCTGTGTCTGCGTGCAGGTTTGCCCCATAAACATAAAACATGCTCCTGTTGCTAATGCTAATGCTAATCCTCCAGCTGGGATCAGAGTGAACAGGTGCAGAGCCTGGAAACCCCCTGATTCTGTTTGTGTCAAAACCACGTCACCAAATCAAACCTGCATTATTCATCACAGAGTTTAACACAGAACAACTGAATCTAAGAATAACCAGAGAATCAGACCCAGAGGTGCCTGAAGTTCTCAATTTTGTTACGACTATACACATACAGAGGTAAAAAGTCTAAAGTATTTCACACAAGAGGTGTTCAGTAGTTTAAGTCTTAAAGTGTTTAAAAAATGACAGATATTTTGGTCAACAGTAACAAACGAATCAATTTATACATTTTTCTTATGAATTTTATGTATTTATTTTTGCCAAAGCTTGAACTCGAAAGCTTCAGTTAAAAACAAAACAAAAAAAAACTCAAATCATATGAAAAGTACTTTTTACTTTTCAGTCCTGTTCAAAAATGTACTATAGTAGAAAGTACAGATACTGCTCTCAAATATAGTAAAGTAAAAGTAAAAAGTATCTACTGTAAAATATACTTAAGTAAAGTACAGAGACCTAAAAATTCTACTTAAATACAGCACTACTACATACTGCTACTTGTACTTCATTGGTTCCACCACTGATCAGATGTGATGTATAAAATGAGGTTAAACAAATAACATATTGTGTTTCCTGAAGAACAGACACTCGGGCTCAACCATCTGGGAAAAGATCAAATTTACATTTTTACAAGTATTGCGCTTGCATTTTATGTTTTAATAAAAGTTCACATTTTAAACATGTCCAGAAGAATTGACTGAGAGAAATATGAACTGAAAATACAAGAATCACACCTCAGAACATGTTTGTACAGATCTAAACTATAGGGTCAGTAGTTTTATCCCAGGAGAACCCACAGGGTCAAATTTGGCCACAGTTAATTGCTGCTACCCAAAATGAACAAACAAACAAAAAAAAAAGTCAAATTTAAATTCAAAAGCCCAGAGTGCCACTTCTGGCTCCTGCATAGAGACACCTAGTGGATGAATATTGAACTAAAATGAGCCAGAGTGGTAGTGACAAGATGGCCGACCTGTTGAGCCCGACCTGAAATTGTGGGGGTTTTTTGTTCATCTTCTTAGTAATAGCTTGCATAATGTCTTGAAGTATGTTTTATATTCTTTTGAATACATTTGCGAGCCCAGTGGGTCAAATTTGGCCCTGATCCTAAATTAGGGAATAAAGGGTTAAAAAAAAAAAAAACTAAACCATGACTGAACTAGGACTAAACCAGGACAAACAAAGACTAAATCAGGACTAAACCAGGACTAAACCAGGACTAGACGAGGACTAGACCAGGACTAGACCAGGACTAGACCAGGACTAAACCAGGACTAGACCAGGACTAGACCAGGACTAAACCAGGACTAAACCAGGACTAAACCAGGACTAGACCAGGACTAAACCAGGACTAGACCAGGACTAAACCAGGACTAGACCAGGACTAAACCAGGACTAAGGTATGATGGTAACACAATTTCAATGTAAAAATCTATATTACACTTAAAATAGTAAAATTTCTTTTAGCACATTGCTGTTTATCAGATATTAACATATATTTTGCATATACACTCCACTTAAAACATGGTCGGGGACTCAAACCAGTGACCTCCTGGCTCTGAGGAGAGGGGCTCTCTATGCTGTACACATGGAGTCGCTCCCCTCAGAGCCGCCGCCTGACCCCGGCCTCAGCCTCAGGTTTAAACAGGCTCAGACTCGAGTCCTTGAGCCGCGTTTATGTCATTGTAAAGTCAGTGATGTCTTTATGAGGACAGAGAGTCACAGAAGGTAACGACAGGACAACACAGTGACATTCAGTTATGTGTCAGATGCCCTCCCATCCTCTAATGAAACACTGATAAAACATAGACTATTAGATACGGTGGATTTGGAAATATCTGCAGGTTGTCTGTGTAATCCCTGAGTTGTCCAGGTCTGATTCAGAGCAAAAGATGAAATTTATGTTGACAGATTTAAATTTTGTCTTTTTTTCTTACATCTGCAGGTTACACACTGATCTGCTGTAACACAAACCTACGCATCATTTTGAAACAACATTTTGCAGTGGTTTAAAGTTATTCCTCACTTTCCTTATGCGTCCTGAGCATCCTATAAGACCAGAGACATTACATCACACCACTGCTGACAACAACTAGCAAGGTAACAGCGCACCACCCATAGGTTACTTCCTAAAAAGTCCTTATTATGTAGATGTAGGTGTAGGTCCTACACCATTTACCTCAGAGAAAGAAGTCACCTACACCATTTACCACACAGAAAGAAGTCACCTACATCATTTACCACACAGAAAGAAGTCACCTACATCATTTACCACAAAGAAAGAAGTCACCTACACCATTTACCACACAGAAAGAAGTCACCTACACCATTTACCACACAGAAAGAAGTCACCTACATCATGTACCACACAGAAAGAAGTCACCTACATAATTTACCACACAGAAGAGAAGTCACCTACACCAAGAAACACAAAGATTTAAGTCACCTACATCATTTACCACACAGAAAGAAGTCACCTACACCATTTACCACACAGAAAGAAGTCACCTACATCATTTACTGCACAGAAAGAAGTCACCTACATCATTTACCACACAGAAAGAAATCACCTACACAATTTACCGCACAGAAAGAAATCACCTACAGCATTTACCACACAGAAAGAAGTCACCTACATCATTTACCACAGAGAAAGAAGTCACCTACACAATTTACCGCACAGAAAGAAGTCACCTACACCATTTAACACAAAGAAAGAAGTCACCTACACCATTTACCACACAGAAAGAAGTCACCTACATCATTTACCACAGAGAAAGAAGTCACCTACACAATTTACCGCACAGAAAGAAGTCACCTACACCATTTAACACAAAGAAAGAAGTCACCTACACCATTTACCACACAGAAAGAAGTCACCTACATCATTTACCACACAGAAAGAAGTCACCTACACCATTTACCACATAGAAAGAAGTCACCTACATCATTTACCACACAGAAATAAGTCACCTACACCATTTACCACACAGAAAGAAGTCACCTACATCATGTACCACACAGAAAGAAGTCACCTACATCATTTACCACACAGAAAGAAGTCACCTACATAATTTACCACACAGATAGAAATCACCTACACAATTTACCGCACAGAAAGAAGTCACCTACACCATTTAACACAACAGAAAGAAGTCACCTACAGAAAGAATCATTTACCATTTACCAGAAAGAAGTCACCTACATCATTTACTACCACACAGAAAGAAGTCACCTACATCATTTACCACACAGAAAGAAGTCACCTACATCATTTACTATAAAGAAAGAAGTCACCTACACCATTTACCACACAGAAAGAAGTCACCTACATCATTTACCACACAGAAAGAAGTCACCTACATCATTTACCACACAGAAAGAAGTCACCTACACCATTTACTATAAAGAAAGAAGTCACCTCACCTACATCATTTACCACACAGAAAGAAGTCACCTACATCATTTACCACACAGAAAGAAGTCACCTACACCATTTACCACACAGAAAGAAGTCACCTACACCATTTACCACACAGAAAGAAGTCACCTACACCATTTACCACACAGAAAGAAGTCACCTACATCATTTACCACAAAGAAAGAAGTCACCTACACCATTTACCACACAGAAAGAAGTCACCTACATCATTTACTATAAAGAAAGAAGTCACCTACATCATTTACCACACAGAAAGAAGTCACCTACATCATTTAACACAAAGAAAGAAGTCACCTACACCATTTACCACACAGAAAGAAGTCACCTACATCATTTACCACAAAGAAAGAAGTCACCTACATCATTTACCACACAAAAAGAAGTCACCTACACCATTTACCACACAAAAAGAAGTCACCTACACCATTTACCACACAGAAAGAAGTCACCTACATCATTTACCACACAGAAAGAAGTCACCTACATCATTTACCACACAGAAAGAAGTCACCTACATCATGTACCACACAGAAAGAAGTCACCTACATCATTTACCACACAGAAAGAAGTCACCTACACCATTTACCACACAGAAAGAAGTCACCTACATCATTTACCACACAGAAAGAAGTCACCTACATCATTTACCACAAAGAAAGAAGTCGCCTACATAATTTACCACAAAAAAGAAGTCACCTACACCATTTACCACACAGAAAGAAGTCACCTACATCATTTATCAGACAGAAAGAAGTCACCTACATCATTTATCAGACAGAAAGAAGTCACCTACATCATGTACCACACAGAAAGAAGTCACCTACATCATTTACCACACAGAAAGAAGTCACCTACATCATTTACCACACAGAAAGAAGTCACCTACATCATTTACCACACAGAAAGAAGTCACCTACACCATTTACCACAAAGAAAGAAGTCACCTACATCATTTACCACACAGAAAGAAGTCACCTACATCATTTACCACACAGAAAGAAGTCACCTACACCATTTACCACACAGAAAGAAGTCACCTACATCATTTACCACAAAGAAAGAAGTCACCTACATCATTTACCACACAAAAAGAAGTCACCTACACCATTTACCACACAAAAAGAAGTCACCTACATCATTTACCACACAGAAAGAAGTCACCTACATCATTTACCACACAGAAAGAAGTCACCTACATCATGTACCACACAGAAAGAAGTCACCTACATCATTTACCACACAGAAAGAAGTCACCTACATCATTTAACACAAAGAAAGAAGTCACCTACACCATTTACCACACAGAAAGAAGTCACCTACATCATTTACCACACAGAAAGAAGTCACCTACATCATTTACCACAAAGAAAGAAGTCGCCTACATAATTTACCACAAAAAAGAAGTCACCTACACCATTTACCACACAGAAAGAAGTCACCTACATCATTTATCAGACAGAAAGAAGTCACCTACATCATTTATCAGACAGAAAGAAGTCACCTACATCATGTACCACACAGAAAGAAGTCACCTACATCATTTACCACAAAGAAAGAAGTCACCTACATCATTTACCACACAGATAGAAGTCACCTACACCAATTACCAAAAAACAGACAGATTCTTAAGTTCTGCACCAGCTCAAGCCCAGAGTCTCCAGCTGCAGCTTCAGCTCAGACCAGATAAAGAGACAGAGAATATTACAGGTCTGTCCAAACCAGCAGCTTAAGACAGAGGATCAGAATGAAACCAGAACTCAGCTCACAGCGGTGAAGCAGAGACCCGAGAAACACAGAGAACGAGGCAAAACCCGCCAAATCCATAAGCACATTGTGAATTCAGCCCATTTCAACAAAACAATGAGATGTGAGTGATCAGTCAGTAAAAGTGATTATGCAGCTAGTGTAAACTCAGCCTGGACCTGACTGCGCTCCCGTCTACCTCATGTTCTCCAGAGTTCTCCTGCTCCTCAGCCTTCACCACCTCCTACTGTTCACCGGACCTCCTCTTCGCCCAATCACCAACCATTCCCCGGACTTTCTCATTCATTCAAAAAACCTGCTTGTCTCCATGGATATGTTATTGCCTTGCATGGAATATTCCCCAGCATCTCATTACACCGATGTATTTCCATGGGGACAAGCGGGAGACGCCACTAGATCAAGCGACGGGTCAGATCTGTGGAAAGACGACCCTACTTTCTGCAAGTTTTTTAAGGTATTTCTGAGCAATAAACACAGCTGTAATGTGACAAATGAAAAATACATGACTGTGGAACATTTCAGGCAAAGCAAAAAACATCTCCATGGAGACATTCGTGTTTTTGCAGCAGTTAAGTGGCAGTTTGTGGGAAAAACACAAAAATACAGGAAGTAGCGCTGAGTTCTAAGAAAAACACCAAAAACTCCGTCCAAAATGCAGGAAATTACACACAAGCAGGGAGTTTTTTGACGGATTAAACCTTAATTTAACAAAATAAAGGTGTTGTCATTTATTTTCATTAGTCTAATCATAACTATTGTTCAATTTGGGCTTATTTTGGTGCTTGTTCACATTATCGTTGCTAGGTAACAGTTACTGAATTACCTCTACATACATGATGTCCAACCAGGAAGTAAAACTATAAACTAGATTCAATTTTTAGTCAAATCTTAACTATCATGAGTAGCTAGAGAAATGAGTCTGAACTGTCATACACACTTTAAACAGCAGGGGGCCTCATATCAGTTTGAGAAACCCTGGTATATTGGTATATTGGGAGTTTTGAGTGTTTTTTTATTTCTTTTTAGTGTTGTGGTGTTTTTTGTTCTCACCTTCCCCGAGGTCGAGCACGGCGAGCACAGCGCTGCTCCGGGCCTCCCCCTGGTGGTTGTTGGCGATGCAGGTGTAGAGCCCGGCGTCGCTGGGTTTACAATCCCTGATCCACAGACCTCCGTACTCCTGGTTCTCCATGTTCAGGAGCTCCTCGTTGTGGTACCAGTACAGAGAAGGCTGAGGGTCCCCGGCCACCGTCACCTTTAGCCGAATGTCGCAGCCCGTTCCCACTGCGGCGTTCCTCATTTTCCGTGTGAACACCGGAGCAGAGGGGCCGGAGAGCGACTGGGGGCTAAGAGAGCCAGGGACCACCTGATCGGAGCTGGATTTGGAGCGCTTTGGCGGGATCAGGGGGCTAGGGGGCGCTCCGGCCTCCTCCGCACCCTTCTTCAACGTCACCTGGACCTCAGCTTTCCTCATGGTGAAGTTTGGAGGACGAAAGATTTAAAAGTCTAACCTAAAGAAAGAAACAAAGTAGTATCTTAGTTAAAGATCTTTACCTGATTTTGTTCCATGTCACAGTGTGGTCACAATGGAACTGTGCTGTTAGCATGCTAGTTGTTTAATGTATTAATATGTTTAGGTTAATTTAGTTTAAAGACACTGTTTTTTTACAGTCTATGAGCACTTTTCACAACTCTCAGGCTACGTTCCGTTAGCCCAATTCAGATTTCTTGGTTTGTATCAGATTTTTTTTTACTTTAGTCGTTCACGTTACAACAAAAATCTGACTTCTACACACCACAGAACCTGACAGAACCTGACAGAACCTGACAGAACATGACAGAACCTGACAGAAGACGACAGAAGACGACAGAAGACGACAGAAGATGACAGAAGACGACAGAACATGACAGAACCTGACAGAAGACGACAGAAGACGACAGAACACAACGATGGAACATGACAGAATACAACAGAAGATGACAGAAGACGACAGAATACGACAGAACACGAAGATGACAGAACACGACAGAACAAAACAGAAGACGACAGAACATGACAGAACACGATAAAACAGAACACAACAGAAAACAAAGAAGACGACAAAAGACGACAGAACACTACAGAAAACGATGGAACACTACAGAACATGACAGAACATGACGGAACACGATAAAATACGACAGAACCCAAAAGAACACAACAAAACCCGACATAATATGACAGAACACGACAGAACACCGACAGAATATGACAGAACAGACAAAGACAGAACAGAACACAGCAGAAAACAACAGAACCCAACAGAACACGACAGAACACGACAGAACACGCAGCGTATTGTATTTGCGGATATAAACACGGTCGTGGAGCACATGTGGCTATTTCAAGTTAATTCAGCAAACGGAGCCAAACTGATGAAAACAAACTAAACCTCGGCCTGGAAAATAATCTATTAAAAAGAGTTTTACCCAAAGATCAGCTTGTGCGATATATCTGTACTTTACTTATTTGAGAAATAAATAAAAGTGAACAAACAAGTCCATCCAATCATGACAAAAGAGACGTTTTTCATTTTAAAGTCTAACCTAAAATACGATTCTTAACTCACTTATTCAATTATTCTCACATAGTTTTTAGTTTGAATGAGCTTAATTCGTTAGTTTAGTTTCGTCTGTCGTACAACTGAGTTTGATTTTAAAAGTCGAAGCTTAAGTTTAGATGGTGAATCACACTATTTACGCTGCAGTTTCAGTTTCAGTTCATCTGACTTGGACATTCACATAAGAAATTCACACAGTAATGAAAAAAATCAAGATGTTTTTTTTTGTTTTTTGTTTCTTTAAGTGTAAAACAGAGTCAACAGCACATTCACAATCACATTTGAATGATAAACTCCAGTGTGAAAGCTCCTCAAAATTAAACAAGTATTAACAAGAATAAAAAAGTAGAGATAAAGTGAAGTATTTTGAATGAAGTGGACAGTTTTTCATTTTAAAGTTTGGACCATGGATGTTACCTGATGCATGAAAACTTAAATATTAATAAAGTAAACTCAGAGAATGCTAAGCTGATGCTAGATTTTTTTTTTTTTTTTTTTTGCAGTTTTAGGTTTTAAAAGTTTAACCTGAAGCTCTCACAAGATGCAGTAGTGAAAACATGTGGTATTTGCTTTGACTTGATTTTAAATAACACTTGGAAAAAAGAGTCTAAAAGTTAAAAAAAAGGTGTTTGAAAAAGTAGTTTGAATAAAATTAAAGAAGTTATGTGGACTTTAAAGGTCGTATATTACACTAAACTGACTCTTTTGAGCTTTAAGTCGAGTTATAACGCCTCAAAAACAGACCTGGAGTTGTATTTTGTTTCATTCACATGTTTGAGTAACACTTTATTATTAGTCTGTAACATCTCCAAAGCTCAAAACGCTCTGTTCCACCTTGTGATGTCATCAAGTGGTAGTTTTCAACAGCTCCTTTTACCTTTTGTTCAGTAAAGATCGACAATTTTAGGTCTGAAATCATCCAAATGATTCTAGTGAAGGTGTGTGGAGTTTAAAAACACAGCAGAGCACTTCCTGTATTACCACATGATGACATCACAAGGTGGAAAAGAGTGTTTTCAGTCTGAGAGAAGAACTCAGTCTAAATATGCAGAGTTTGTGTTCGTGTCCAGCCATAACTACATGATCCCTCAGTTTATAATGTTTATTTAGTATCATTTCACTGAGTATAAAGGTTCAAATCAGTTCAGTGCCACAGTAGAAAGTACATTTGGCTCAGATTGAAACATTGCTGCTAGTTTATACTTTTCAAAACGACTCATCTTAACCAGCATGACACGTTCAAATGTTTAATTTAAAAAAAAACTTTAAAAAACTCCCAAGCAAATTACTTTTTTTTTTTTTTTTTTTTTTTGAAAAGTTGCTGCTTGATCTATTCAGACAAGTTTCTTTGGTTCAACTTAAATTATTGAGTTGTCTTTAAGAAATATGCAGTTTATGTGTTCGCTTATGCAGTAGTGGAACGTAACAAAATGTAAAATTAGAAGTAGTAAAGTACTGTACTGAAGTATACATTTTAGTACCTGTACTTTACTTGAGTACATTTTACAGTGGATACTTTTTACTTTTACTGTATCTGTACTTTCTACTATAGTACATTTTTTAACTGGACTGAAAAGTAATTTTTATTATTTTTTTTTTTTCATGATTGTTTGAGATTCGCTGAAAAGTCTGAGGGTTTATTTTTATCAACTTCATAAATTAAGTAAACAAAAAAGAAAAAAACCCCAAAACAAACTGATCAATTGTTTCTGTTGAACCAAATTCAGCACAAAAGTTTATCAAAGTCACAATGTTTGAAGCTTCATTAAATCTCAAAATCTGTGCAAAACGCTCTTTAAGAACACTTTTAAACAGGTGCTTTGATACTTTTACTTCAGCAGATTTTTATGATACTTTTTATTTTCTGTTTCTGAGTATTTTTATTTTTTATTTAAATTTGCATTTTTTTTATTATTTGAGTTTATTTTTTTTTTTTTTTTTTTTTTTTTTTTTTTTTTTTTTATTTTTTTTTTTAGTCTTTTTTTGGGTTTTTTTTTTTTTGTTTTGTTTTTTTTTTTTGTTAGTATTGTATTTTTTTCTGTATTTGACTATTTTATTTTTTATTTATTTAGGTTTTTTTTAGTATTGTATTTTAGTTTCTATATTTGAGTATTTTATGTTTTATGTATTTATTTTTTTTAGTATTGTATTTTATTTTCTGTATTTGAGTATTTTATTTTTTATTTATTTTATTTTTTTAGTATTGTATTTTATTTTCTGTATTTGAGTTTGTTTTTTTTTGTAGTATTGTATTTTATTTTTTTTTTAGTATTGTATTTATTTTTTCTGTATTTGAGTAGTATTTTATTTTTTGTTTTTGAGTAGTATTGTTTTTATTTTCATATTTTGAGCTTCTGTACTTTTACATGAGCTTCTGTGAACTATAGAGCAGAATGAATGGATCAGATCAACAGAGTCAAACTTAACTAAACCTCAGTTCAAATCACTCAAAATATCAAGTCTGGACCCGATTAAAGCTTAAATTTAACTTCAAAAAGATCAAAATGAATCTTTTGAGTCTGTTTTCGTGAGTTTTGTTCGTGATTACCTGCTGATTACGACGCCCGCGCTGAGTCCTTGGACCTCTGGTATTTTTAGGTTAAAGCCAAAGGATCAAGTTGCATTAACAAGTCACCTAGTTTTTTACTCACTTTGAAACCTTTACGCAGCAAACTTCAACTTAGGAACACACAAATTTAACAATATTTCACAATTATCCTTAAATGCAAAAGTTAAAGTCAGGTCTTCAGTCTTGATTTGTAGCATCTGTCAATCAAAACATGCCAATAACGCGTTTTTATGAGTGATTTAGTTTAAAACCGTGGTTACCTACTTCATAAAGTTGAAGCTAGCATCCAGAGCAGTGGTATTTTTAGCCGTGGTGGATCACATTGCATTGCGACCTCTTTGTAACATATCACTTGACATTTTCCTTCCCGAAAATCAGTAAATCTGGAGTGAAATTTAGTTCTGAATCCAAAAAAACGGCCAAATTTCAAAGTGAAAATGATCCAGAAAAGCGTTAGATCCGGGCGTTAGCGGCTCTCGGGCCTCCTCGGTTCTTGCTCCATGGTGCTCAGGGCGGAGGGACGGTCCAAAGGGGGAAATGACAGCACCAACCCGGGTACATGACAGCTGTGGCCCCCCTAAAGCTCCAGACACCTGCCCCCACCCTCCAGGACCGATTTAGCCCGGAAGGGTCACATGTGCTGGGGGAGAGGGCACAGCGAGGGGGGCGGAGGGTTTATTTGTGGGTCAATTTGTACAAGTGTCAGAGCGGCAGAAGAATACACTTTAAACTGAACAGAAACATTATCGTCTTATTGAAAATATAACAAAAATAAAACCCTTTTGGTACAATATTATCACAGAATAACACCACGGTTTGGTCCTGGTTTGTCGGGCTTTAAGATTTGTTTAGTCCTCCTGGTTTAGTCCTGTTTGGGTCCAGGTTTGGTCCTGGTTTAGTCCTGTTTGGATCCAGATTTGGTCCTGGTTTAGTCCTGTTTGGATCCAGGTTTAGTCCTGGTTTAGTCCTGTTTGGATCCAGATTTGGTCCTGGTTTAGTCCTGGTCCAGTCCTGGTTTAGTCCTGGTTTAGTCCTGTTTAGATCCAGCTTCGGTCCTGGTTTAGTCCTGGTTTAGTCCTGGTTTAGTCTTGTTTAGATCCAGCTTCGGTCCTGGTTTAGTCCTGTTTGGGTCCTGGTTTAGTCCTGGTTTAGTCCTGTTTAGATCCAGGTTTGGTCCTGGTTTAGTCCTGTTTGGGTCCAGGTTTGGTCCTGGTTTAGTCCTGTTTGGATCCAGATTTGGTCCTGGTTTAGTCCTGGTCCAGTCCTGGTTTAGTCCTGGTTTAGTCCTGTTTAGATCCAGCTTCGGTCCTGGTTTAGTCCTGGTTTAGTCCTGGTTTAGTCCTGGTTTAGTCCTGGTTTAGTCCTGTTTAGATCCAGCTTCGGTCCTGGTTTAGTCCTGGTTTAGTCCTGTTTGGGTCCGGATTTGGTCCTGGTTTAGTCCTGGTTTAGTCCTGGTTTAGTCCTGTTTAGATCCAGCTTCGGTCCTGGTTTAGTCCTGGTTTAGTCCTTTTTGGATCCAGGTTTGGTCCTGTTTAGATCCAAATTTGGTCCTGGTTTGGTCCTGGTTTAGTCCTGGTTTAGTCCTTTTTGGATCCAGGTTTAGTCCTGTCTGGATCCAGGTTTGGTCCTGGTTTAGTCCTGTTTAGATCCAGGTTTGGTCCTGGTTTAGTCCTGTTTAGATCCAGGTTTGGTCCTGGTTTGTTCCTTTTTTAGTCCTAATCCAACATGCACCTTAAAGATAAGTTATGGGCTGAAACTGGATAACCACCTGATGATGTCACAAGGTGTAAATTCTCATAATATAGCACATGTCATGGACTATTTCAGAGGCTTTCCAATAACTTGATTTTAGCTTCAGCTCCAATCACATGAAGCTCATCGAGGTTAGCGGTTATAGAGGCCACGAGTATCATAGCAACCAAAGAGCCAATCAGGAGTAAGGTTGTTGAAGGTAACGACCCTTCCTGCTCGCACCGCTGGTTTAGCAGGGAGAATTCACTTAGCAACACTGTCAATCAAACTTGTTGCTAACGCTAGGGGACCTTGGAAAACAAAGTGCCTGATTTGTCTGTTATTAATGTTCATATCTTGATTCACTTACACAACAGCGAAATAAAATACGAACATTTAAGACTGAAATGACGAGTCTGACAGCAGCAGTTACAGAGAGAGGGGACACAGTTTTTCAATAGAAAGTGAATTGGAGCCAGAGTCGATGGAGCCGGGAGCACGCCCATGCTCACTTCCTATTTGGAAAGTGACAGCTAGCAGGTTAGCTACATCCATTTAGCATATGGGGTCAGACTCATAAGATTATTAAAGCCGCATTGTGTAACTTTTCGGGAGAGAGATCTGCCCTGTGATAGTATTACTCAGTTAGCTACAATTATTGTCAGTTGATGCTGTACTGAAAGACTTTAGAGGAAAATATTTGATTACAGATATGTAGATTTAATAGATTCAGCACAGTAACATGCTAGCTAGCTCACTGTGTCTCAAAGCTAACAGTCACGTTTATTAAAATCAGAAAACATAAAATAAACATCTTATTCAAATAAATGAAACTGAAGGCTACACATTTATTTTTATATATGTAGAATATTTAGAATATTTCAGTTTGTGGTGTTGTTTAAATATATGCTATGCCTCAAAATTAGCATTAGCATTAGCGTTAGCACTGAGACATATTCAAATAAATTAAACTGAAGGCTACCCATTTATTTTTATATGTAGAATATTTCAGTTTGTGGTGCTGTTAAATATATGCTATGCCTCAAAATTAGCATTAGCCTTAGCGTTAGCACTGAGACATATTCAAATAAAAATTAAACTGAAGGCTACCCATTTATTTTTATATGTAGAATATTTCAGTTTGCGGTGTTGTTTAAATATATGCTATGCCTCAAAATTAGCATTAGCATTAGCGTTAGCACTGAGACATATTCAAATAAATTAAACTGAAGGCTACCCATTTATTTTTATATGTAGAATATTTCAGTTTGTGGTGTTGTTTAAATATATGCTATGCCTCAAAATTAGCATTAGCATTAGCGTTAGCACTGAGACATAGACACATCTCTGGTGATGGTGGTGTGGTGAAGTTTTCGTTTTATTTGCGTAGTTTTTAACATGTTTTCAGTGACATCTTGCAGCTCCTGTCCACTGTCTGACCCTAACCCTTTGACCTCTGACCTCTGACCCCTGACCCACCCACAGCTCCCTGTCCACTGCCTCAGCTTTAAATAGTTACTAATTTTAGCGTGACTCAGCAAAAACCTCATAGAGATCAAAGTGGACAAGAAGTAGTGATGCTAGCAGTGAGGTAGAGGGCGCTGTTGTGCAGAAACAATTTAAAGTTTTAAACCTGAATTATTTTAAGATATTATACCAAGATTATAATAACAGAAAAAATACAACCTTAGATAAATATTTTTGGGGATTTTTTTTTTTTTTTTTTTAATCATTATTTAATTTAAAAATAACATCCAGCAGGAGATATTTCAGGAATACAAATAATTTAATAACAACAATAAAACAAAAGCAGAAAATCTGACAAGTATTCACACAAAGGATGTAAAAAATAATCAGATCTAAACTAGACACGTCTTTAAATTTACAGACAGTTCCGTGTTTTGAGGCGCAGGTGTTGAAATGCAGTAAGTCTGTGGTGAAGTTACATTTGAAACTTGAGAAACTTCGTCTGTTCCAGAGTTACTTCACGAAAAGGTCTGGAGAATCGAAAGGACGTTTGACGAGTTTGAGTCCAACAGATCTGTGTGAGAAATACAGGGGACGGGGTTTAAAGGGACGGGGTTTAAAGGGACGGGGTTTAAAGGGACGGGGTTTAAAGGGACGGGGTTTAAAGGCATGGGGTTTAAAGGCATGGGGTTTAAAGGGACGGGGTTTAAAGGGACGGGGTTTAAAGGGACGGGCTTTAAAGGGACGGGGTTTAAAGGGACGGGGCGACAGGCTGTGGGTAATGCATCCTGGATCAGACACTTTGACTGGGTCTTACATGTTCTCTGGATCACATTTAACTTTAGGCTTTTGAGTCGGCATTTTGTCCAGTCAATATTCCAAATTTAGAACCGAAAATCATTCAAACGTACGAACAATTCCTCTGACTGGAAAGAAACGGATGAAGAAAAATGGTATTTGTCCGACTTTTTGAACGTTTTGATTATGGGATCAGTTTTCTGTTGTTCTCGTCTTTAAACCAGGACAAAACTAAAACATTCAACGACTAAAGCAGGTCTAGACCAGGACTAAACCAGGACTAAACCAGGACTAAACCAGGACTAAACCAGAACTAAACCAGGACTAAAACAGAACTAAACCAGGACTAAAACAGAACTAAACCAGGACTAAAACAGAACTAAACCAGGACTAAAACAGAACTAAACCAGGACTAAAACAGGTCTAAACCAGGACTGAACCAGGACTAGACCAGGACTAAACCAGGTCTAAACCAGGACTAAACCAGGACTAAACCAGGTCTAAACCAGGACTAAACCAGGACTAAACCAGGACTAAACTAGGACCAAACCAGGAATAAACCAGGACTAAACCAGGTCTAAACCAGGACTAAACCAGGACTAAACCAAGTCTAGACCAGGACCAAACCAGGACTAAACCAGGACTAAAACAGGACTAAACTAGGACTAAAACAGGACTAAACCAGACCTAAACCAGGACTAAACCAGGACTAAACCAAGTCTATACCAGGACTAAACCAGGACTAAACTAGGACTAAAGCAGGACTAAACCAGGACTAAACCAAGTCTAGACCAGGACTAAACCAGGACTAAACTAGGACTAAAGCAGGACTAAACTAGGACTAAAGCAGGCCTAAACCAGGACTTAACCAAGTCTAGAGCAGGACTAAACCAGGACTAAACTAGGACTGAACCAGGACTAAACCAGAACTAAAGCAGAATTAAATCAGGACTAAACCAGAACAAAACCAGAACTAAACCAGGACAACCCCAGATCAAGACACAATGGTGAAATATAAATACATTACAATACATTTTTAATTTAAAAAATATTTTATATAAAAATAGTTTCTTTCAATTGTGGATGACAAAAAAATATAAAAATAGGTTTCAAAGTGATGAAAGTTGAGGACACTAGGCCAGAGCAAGCAACAGTTCAAAGGAAATATTCTACACCTTAAACCATCATAAGTCCTCAAAATGGCCTCATAGTAAAACAAATGAAAATGTTTAACAAGCTTATAAAGATAGTTTGAGTTTTCTTACATAAAAGTCTAGAGCAGGACTAAACCAGGACTGAACCAGGACTAAACCAGGACTGAACCAGGTCTAATCTGGATCTAAACGTCCAACAGATCTCCTGATGTTCACCAAATGCCCAGAGATGTTTAAAACCTGAAAACGTAAAACTATGACCCAAGTTTGATTCAAAAGTCCACGAGGTTCAGATGTTTTGAGACGGCTCACATGAAGACGGAGGTGATCTCTGAGGACACGGAGGTGCGACTCAGCCGTGGCACTGGTCTGGTCTTCACGACGCCGCACTTCCTGAGGATCTCCATGAACCTCCTCCTGAACTTCACCCCCACAAAGGCATACACCACCGGGTTGACGCAGGCGTGCAGGAGGCCCAGGCTGTGCGTCGCTAGCATGGCGCGGTCCACGGCTAACCGCGCAGGACACCGGTACGGCACCAGCTTCGTCCGGAAAAACGTGTCCGCCATCACCGCCAAGTGGTACGGCATCCAGCATAACAAAAACGCCGCCACGACACAAACGATCACTCTCATCGCCTTCTGTTTCTGAAAACCTCCACGGATCTGCAGTAAGCGCTGGATCGTGACGCCGTAGCAGATTAGCATAACCGCTAATGGGATCAAGAAACCTAAGCTATGACGCAGGATTCTCGTCGCTAAACGCCACGAATCAGCGCTAGTCGGGTCGTAGCGTTCGTGACACACAATTTGACTTGAGTTTTGCGAGGTGTAGGCGGAGCTAAAGAGACCAGGAAGTGACAGGAACGCTCCGACCAACCACACGGCCGCGCACGCCACCCAGCTGAGCATTTTACGATCCTTCTTCCGCTCCTCCATCGCGTGGACGATGACGAGATATCTGTCCACGCTGATGCACGACAGGAACAAGATACTGGAGTAAAAACTCAACTCCTGGAAAACGGTGACGATTTTGCACATGGCGTCCCCGAAAATCCATCCGAGCGTGACGGAAGCGGCCCAGAACGGAAGCGTGAGGGCCAGTATGAGGTCGGCGATGGCCAGGTGGAGCAGGTACAGGTCCGAGGGCGGGAGGGCCTGCTTGGTGTTGGCGATCACCACGGAGACGCACAGGTTGCCGGGCAGCGCCAAGAGGAAGACGAGGATGTAGAAGACGGAGATGGGCACCATGACGACGTCGCTGATGGAGAAATGAGGACACGGCTGCGTCTCGGGGTTCAGGATGAAGCCGGTGTCGTTGTAAGTGAAGTTCAGCTCCTCGTAGATGGACCCGAAGTCTGCGATAAAAGACGAGGAGAAGTCATCTGTGGCACAAAACAAAATCAACTCTAACAACAAACTAAATTTAAAATATAAAAGTGAACATTTAAATAAAACTAATGTCAGTCTTGAACCACATGAAAAATTCCAAATGACAATAATTTGATCTGAAACGGGCGTAAAGACACATTATGTAACTTTTTTTTGTCAATTTCTTTGTTTGTTTGTCCTGCTTGTTTCCATGGAGATGCTGCTCTTTGGCTATAATCTTCCACAGTGCGACATAAATAGCAAATGTTCCGTAGTATGGCTTTAACTTTTCAATGGAAACATGCAGCTGACGTGCCAGCTTCAGAAAGTTACGTACTGTAGCTTTAAGAACTGTAGAGATTTCATTATATTATAGTTTATTAGTATTAAATCATTTCATTTTTGACTCAGAAAATCTAAATATCCAGATAAATAAACATCTCAGCACAAAGTGTTTTCTAAATTTGTACATTTTAAAATGACTTTAAATTTAAAATATTGTAAATCTGAACTTACCAGACATGATGGCAGCTGTTTGTCTGATGGAGTCGAGGAGAAAATGAGCTGAAAACAGAGGAACCACTTTTGTCTCTCTCCCTCCTCCTCTCTGTCCCTCCCTCTATGGCTTTTGTCTCTCCTCTTCTCTGTAACTCCCTCTATCTCATGTGTCTCTCCTCCTGTCTGTCCCTCCCTCTATCGCTTTTGTCTCTCCTCTTCTCTGTAACTCCCTCTCTCTCGCTTTGTCTCTCTCTCCCTCCTCCTCTCTGTCCCTCCCTCTATGGCTTTTGTCTCTCTCCCTCCTCCTCTCTGTCCCTCCCTCTATCTCATGTGTCTCTCCCTCCTCCTCTCTGTCCCTCCATCTCTTTTGTCTCTCTCCTTCTCTCTGTTCTCCCTCCATCTCCTTTGTCTCTCTCTCTCCTTGCCTCTATCTCTTTTGTGTCTCTCTCTTCTCTATCTGTCCCTTCATCTCTTTTGTCTCTCTCTCCTTCCCTCAATCTCTTTTGTCTCTCTCTCTCCTTCTCTTTGTCCCTCCCTCCATCTCTTTTGTCTCTCTCCTTCTCTCTATCCCTCCTTCCATCTCTTTTGTCTCTCTTCTTCCCTCTATCTCTTTGTCTCTCTCTCCTTCCCTCTCTCTCCTTTGTCTCTCTCCCTCCCTCTCTCTCTTTTTGTCTATCTCTCCTTCCCTCTATCTTTTTTTCTATCTCCTTCCCTCTATCTCTTTGTCTCTCTCTCTTCTCTCTATCTCCTTGTCTCTATCTCCTTCCCTCTATCTCTTTGTCTCTCTCTCTCTCCCTCTATCTCTTTTGTCTCTCTCTCTTCCCTCTATCTCTTTTGTCTCTCTCTCCTTCCCTCTATCTCCTTTGTCTCCATCTCCTTCCCGCTATTTCCTTTGTCTCTCTCTCCCTCCCTCTATCTCTTTTGTCTATCTCTCCTTCCCTCTATCTTTTTTGTCTATCTCTCCTTCCCTCTATCTCTTTTGTCTCTCTCTCCTTCTCTCTATCTCCTTTGTCTCTCTCTCCTTCCCTCTATCTCCTTTGTCTCTCTCTCCCTCCCTCTATCTCTTTTGTCTCTCTTCTTCCCTCTATCTCTTTTGTCTCTCTCTCCTTCCCTCTATCTCCTTTGTCTCCATCTCCTTCCCGCTATCTCCTTTGTCTCTCTCTCCCTCCCTCTATCTCTTTTGTCTATCTCTCCTTCCCTCTATCTCTTTTGTCTCTCTTCTTCTCTCTATCTCCTTTGTCTCTCTCTCCTTCCCTCTATCTCTTTTGTCTCTCTTCTTCTCTCTATCTCATTTATCTCTCTCTCCATCTCTCTATCCCTTCCTCTATGCCTCTCTCTTTCTCTCTGTTCATCCCTCTTTCTTCACTTCATGATGTCATTATAAATACTTCCAGTCTCTAAACTTCTTTTCTTCTCATCATCACAAAGCATCAGGATGAAGAAATAATAAGAAATAAAACCAACTGTAACTGAACAAAAAAGACTTAAACATTCCTGAACACGCGGTAACATCTCCATGGCGACGGGAAGCCGCAGAACCCCCAAGAAAAGCTCCAAACTGCAGCTTTATTTACGGCTGAATCTGAAGATGATGTAAACTTTAGTGTCGTGATGTTGGAGAGGAGCTTGAGTCATGTGGAAAGTCCCAAACCGCCGTGACGGTCATGAGACGACTGGTCGAAAGGGAAAGTGAAAGTAAAAAACAACAAATAAACAAAATAAGGGAGAATCTAGAGCCGGATTCACTCACCCCTGCAGCCAGAAGGTCCCTGGTTCGATTCCCGGGGGAGGTGTGATGCCTTTAGACTCTGCATGTTCTCCCTGTGGCTGGGCTGGTTTTCGAGCTAAATCCTGACCAGGACCTGGATCTGGCCCACAGCACCTGACAGTTTAACCCAGACAGATTTATTATATATGGTATTAAACAGGTTTTGTGTCATGAGTCCAGTCTGTCCTCGTGTTTCCTCTCGTCTGTGTCTGTTCCTGGAGCTCGGGCGGAGACTCTGGCACCACCTCCACACACCTGCACCTCATTGAGCCTCCACCTGGGGAGTATTTAGAGGCTGAGGACTCCTGCACTCGCCGTCACATCGTCAGTTTATCCTCGTGGTGCTGTCCGCTTGGCTCAGTCTTGTTTTTTGTACCACGCTCTTCAGTTGGACTTTCTTGTTCTTTGTCAGATTTTGCTCGTTGGACTCTCCGTGCCCCACACGCTCCGATCCAGCTCACCATAATGTCCACCGACCCAGCCCTGCACCACTTGCTCCGATAATCACCTTTCACATTTTGTATAGTAAATAAACTCTGTTGAACTGTTTTTCCGAGTCTGCGTCTTTTTCCGAGTCTGCGTGAGTTAGATCCTTCCAGGACTGAACACAAGTACATTACGACACCGATTTGCTTATAATTGGGCCAAGGACTAACCATCATGGAAGGACAAGCCACTGTGGGAGGTCTGAATCCACAGGAACTCAAGTCCACTCATCCTGGCTGCACAGGAGCAGGCCTTGAGCACAAGAGCGATAGAGGCCCAGATCTACCACACCAGACAAGACCCACGGTGTAGGCTGTGCAAAGAGGCCCCTGAGAGAATCCAGCACATAACTGCAGGGTGTAAGATGCTGGCAGGGAAAGCAAACATGGAGCGGCATAGTGTACAGAAACATCTGTGCGGAGTACGGAAACCCCCAGGTCAAGGTGGGAAACACCTCCAAAGGTAGTGGAGAATGATCGAGCCAAGATCCTGTGGAACTTCCAGATACAGACTGACAGAATGGTGATGGCGAACCAACCGGACATAGTGGTGGTGGATAAACTACAGAGCAAAGCCGTTGTGGTGGACATCGCAGTGACAAGTGATGGGAACATCAGGAAAAAGGAGCATGAGAAACTAGAGAAATATCAGGGGCTCAAAGAAGAGCTGGAGAAGGCATCAGTACACACACACACACACACACACACACACACACACACACGCACGCACGCACACACATATATATATATTTACTTGAGTATGTTTTATAAAGACATTGTACTTTTCAGAGTACTTTCTAGTATTTTATTGAAGTAACAGTTCTTTTACTTGATTCAAAGTTGTGGTTCTTCATCCCTCTGTGGTTAAGTCGACTAATGTAGGTGACAAAATCTTTACTGACAATATGAAATGATTTGAACGTTTGTGTTTCAGCTCCTTCAGATACGATTTAGTTTGTCTCATTTTTGTGTCTCTTTGAAAATACCAAATTTTTCTGAATCATTTCATGTTTTGTTTTCAAATTACATTCTCTTCAAATTATAAATCAGATGTTACGTCCAGGCAGTTACTAATTTTGGGCTACTCTACAAAACTCTGAGCATCTCCATGGAGACAAGCAGGTCGCAGAACCTTCACTAGAAAAGTCCCATAGTGCACCTTTTAGTATTGTAGACGTAAAACTGTAGATGAATAACATTTGTGTCCAGAGTTTTGATCCACCTCAGATGTGGCTGCAGCCGCGACCTCTGACCCTGCAGTGTGTGTTGTTGTGTGTTTAGAGGAAGTGCGTCTCACATGCTGCTCTTGCACACCGGTCTCGAGTTTGTGAGTTTCCTGTTTCATTTCACATGTTAAAGTGTCACAAGCTGCAGCAGTTTAAACATGAGACCTGTGTGTGAGTGTGTGAGCGTGTGTGTGTGTGTGTGTGTGTGTGTGTGCGTGAAGCATGATCTGTGCCCTCAGCCTGTTCTTTTTCTTTCTACATAAACTTTTATTGTTCTATTTATTATTTTGCTTCACATAAACTAGATCCATTAGTGTCACTGCAGCATTTTAATAATCTGGTGATAAACTTTTATAATCACACCTGCTCCTGTGTTGAATATTTTAAATGGATTTATGAACGTATCTGTTTTTTTTGTTTGTATTTTTCTGTATTTTGAACACGGTGCCCATGAAAAGGAGAGTCTGAGAGCTCTCACTGTATCATCATTATTGTATAGATAAAGTGATGTGTTTCTATTTGCACTGAGGCTCTTAAATTCCTAAAGGATAATTATAATAAAGGTTAATTTTGATTTGACCACACAATAATACTTACATAACACTAAAGCAGATTATTAAAACTATAATTTAGAGCTATTTTTCATCTACTGTGAGGTTTGTCAGTCCTTTGTGTGATAAAGAGCTCCTGCTGCTGTCATCACGCAGTCCCAGCATGCACCTCCAAACCCCGTGCTGGAGTGGAGCTGGAGAACTCCCATAGAAACTAAACTGACCAATTGGCTCCTCGCTGCAGTCGGACTCACTGCAGACACAGGGAGCACAGTTTTACAAGTGCTGTGCTCGTCCTTCGTGAGTTTAGCCCAGCTCTGAAATCTGCCACGTCAGATTCAGTGGAACAGCCTCAACGTTTTATTAAGAATCGTTTGTTTCATCTCATTTATAAGAGATTTGCCCCAGTGGACAGTGGGTTAAACATGATCACTTCTCAATACAATCTTTTTTCTTTTGACAATTTTCTGGAGTTTGCAGAGAATTTTTAGTAGAGGGGGAAGAAAATCCAACATAAAATGAAATGTTCCAGCCCTGCAGAGACATTTTTTTTTTTTTTTTTTTAATGATATGAGGTGAAAAGTCCAGACATTACAGGGTTATGGTGAAATATATGTGATCTGTGCTCTTTTAAAATCACACCAGCGCCAGGTACGGGTCACTCATGTGTAACATGATTAGTTTTGAGAAGAAACATTATCTCCATTTTCTTTAAAGATAAAAAACTCCAAAAGTGTCTCAGGAACGTCATGTCGGCAGTGGTGAGTCCAGTCAGGTTTAGTCACATGGTGGAGGAGCTCTAGAGTCGTCCTTGTCAGGTTTAGTCACGTGGTGGAGGAGCTCTAGAGTCGTCCCTGTCAGGTCACGTGGTGGAGGAGCTCTAGAGTCGTCCCTGTCAGGTCACGTGGTGGAGGAGCTCTAGAGTCGTCCCTGTCAGGTCACGTGGTGGAGGAGCTCTAGAGTCGTCTCTGTCGGGTTTAGTCATGTGCTGGAGGAGCTCTAGAGTCTATGAGTGAACTTCATGTTTTGAAGTTCATTTCTGTGATCACCTGTTGGTCAAGCTGTGGTCAAACGTGACGTGAGACTTTTGTGGAATGCAGAAGTGAACACACAAGTGAGGTTTGTGTGAAATATGCAACTCCTCTGCATCACCCGACCCTCTCCTCTGTCTCTCTACTCTACATCCTCTTGTTCATCTCATTCCTCTGCATCTTCTTCTGCTTAATTTCAAAGACCATACTCCACTTGTACAACTAGTTCTACAAACTATTAATTACAACAGCTGACAGCCAATTCCTCTAAGCCTTTGTCCATATCCAGCCATCTCCCTCTTTTATTCAAAATTAATCAGTACTTTACTCTACTGGAGCAGCCAGTTTTTCAAATATTTGTATACAATATTTATATCAGCTGAACTTTTTAAACAGTTTATTCCTCTAACTGTAATTTCATTTGTATTGAGACCATCTGGTTTTGCCTTTGTGCTTGGGCCACCATTTTGCTGTCTGCAGTGTTGGTTGTTGTGCACTGGATGGCGCTATGGAGTCAGAGTTCAGGGACTTTTTTTTATTATTCAGTGAAGTTGTGTTTTAAAAGTGTGTTTGAATGCTTAGATTTACGTTTCACCTGAAAAAGAGATGAGTCAACAACAAAAGCCGACAAAAACATTTTCAGTATTTGACATTTTTAAGCCAGAAACATTAAGAAGTAAAGTTTATTTGCACAGACCGATTCAGAGAAGCAGACAGGAGCAAGACCACACCGGAGAACACCACAGGGGGCGCTATCTTAGGCTTTAATGGCAGAAAATCACATTATCTTCTTGGTCAGTTCTTTCATCTGTTGTACATTGGCCAACACTGATCTGCAGAGTTCTGATTGAACGAGCCCTGTGCTGTGTCAAAGCTTCTGCAGAAGCAGTTCATTATGAATCCACCAGATGGCGCTATCGAGCAGGAAATTACACACCTTCAGGAGTGATCTACCCAAGAGTCCTGTTTAGTCCTGATTTATACAGCTTTTATTCCAAAAGTTTAGATTAGATTTAGTCCTAGACTCTTCAGTGAAACAAGTATTTGCACGAGTGAGTCCTGGTCCTAGTCCTGGTCTAGTCCAGAATTAGTCCTGGTCTAGACTGTGGCTGGTCCAGTTTATGTCCAGTCCTAATTTATTTCAGATACAGCCTGGTTACTTCTATAAATTGGTTCACTGGAGGTTTAGTAGTCCTGATCTAGTCCTAGTCTAGTCCTGATCTAGTTTTTATCTTCTCCTGAATAAGCATTTTTATCTGAACATTTAATAAGCATATTGTCAATGGTCCAGTCCTGGTCCAGTCCTGGTCCAGTCCTGGTCCAGTCCTGGTCCAGTCCTGGTTCATAAAGCTTTTATTACAGACATGATTTTGTGCTGGCCTCTTGAGTAAAACAAATTCTCATGCGAGTCCAGTCCTAGTCCGGCCCCGCCCTTTGCCTCCTGTCTGTTTCTCCACATTTGCATTACCTACAGCAGAAGTATCTCCTCCATTTTAACTGTTCACATCAACTTTATTCGGCTTTGAGTCGACGGCCATTTTGTGTGGTCCCTCCTTGATAAAACATAACCAAAAAAAAAAAAAAAAAAAAACCTCCTCCTCCATCTTATTTCCTTTCACACCCTTTTTCAGTCACTTCATTTAAAATGAGCAAATTTTGTCATCTTAACAAAGTGCACGAGTGTTCAAAGTTCATGTTTGGTGCGTAGTTTGAAACATTTTCGATGAAGAGGAGATGGATGAGTAGGCAACACTGGCACTAAACTGTTTTGTGAATAAAGACAGATTTTGACCCCTGGAGTTCAAATGGCTATCGCTACACGGAAATCCAATCCAAATATTTGTCAAAGGGCTGGGTAATAACTGGACAGAATCATTTTAGGTTTTTGTCAAGAATGTCATAATATCTGAAAAATAAAAGCGAAAGACGTTAAACAGGTTAACCAAACTATTACATCCCAACTGAAATACAGCATTTGTGCCACATCTGCCCCGAGACAATTTGATAACAAAGTGGCTGTTCGTGTTTCAGGTAGTTTTATAAGGTCTAAGTTGATATTTTAAACATTTGATTTTTCAGAACTGATAAAGACTTGGTAATGTCTTTTTTGTTTCAACTAGTGGGAACAATAACCTGGTTCAAATCTAATAGTACAATACAAAATTGAGGTTAACTGAAGACTAAATATTTCCTACAGTGTGTCAGATGCCCTCCCTGTGTCTCCATGGGGGATTATTCTGTTTAAATGCATGTAATTCTTGGATTAGTTCCTCAGTTTAGTTCATGTTTTCCTCAGTGAAGGGTCCTAGGAGCTGTTTAAATGTGCTCTCTGAACAGAATCCTACTTTTAAATCACATATTTCAAATCTAATCGCAATTATCAGGGGGAAAACAGGGCCAAGGTTAACTCAAGACTAAATATTTACAATTTATGAAAAAAAAAATCTATACTGTTCTCATTTCATAACTGCTCGAGTCCTGTCAAAGCCCAGAAAACAATATATATGCCATATGTTTAAATAAGTCCAGTGTTTATCGGTTAATTTGGCACGATTCATGAGACGAGATCAGCAGCTCTAATGGTTTGGTGTATTTTTTTAGATTAATGTAAAACAAAAATCATTGGTTTTATCACCCAGCCCTGGAGGAAACCATTTTTAAGTTGATTTTGACATAGGCCCGTCACGATAATCACATCAAGAACAGAATTTTTCAGGCACGTACCTTTTTATTCATTTTTTTAGTTGGTTGAATAATTAACATCTGTGGTTTAGATAAATTAAGTTTGAATATGGAGCTCGACAGTCCCATTTTGACGTCTGCTCTGGTTTCTGGAGTAGATTTCCTGTTCCATTTTTCCCATAATCTTTACAAAAAACTCAAATATTGAAAGTTTAAAAAGGCACAACGGAGCTATGTGAGCAGTAACATCCATAACACGCAAAACTCGAAAGGTTGTATCGGTGTAAAGTTTCAGATCTTGTATAGAACGATGGGTCTTGTGTTCATTTTGCCTTACTCTTCATACTTTACGAAGATGTGAGTCTGGTCACTGCTGGATTAGACGATCAGGGACACGCACGGCCGCTTGTGAGGGAAAAAAATATCACAAGGGATTGAAAAAACATCACAAATTTCTGCAGAATTAATGAGCGAAGCACTAAACTGATGGATGACCACTGAGCGCCTGCGTTTCACCTGCTTCTTTGAAATAAATCCGATTTTTTTTACTCTTATTCAGTCGTGGCTTGAGACACAGCAGAGCGAGGACTAGACTAATATCCCTATTTTTTTGGAAAATCTATGAGGAAAAAAATGGAAAATTTACTCCCAGAACCATCGCGTTTCCTTTTCTGCATGAATATAATCGTACTTTAGTTATCGTGACAGGCCTGTGTGCTGTGTGTGTTTTGTGCGCTGGCGTTCTGCTCGCCCTCTGCTCGCCGCGGGGCAGGTTAGCACAGCAGTGGCATGTTTCATCTCTTAGCTCGCCGCGGGTCCCTTCCGTTGCTGATGGACACAGAGGAGGATTTGGAGCTGGGGTTTTGGGGCAGTCCTGTAACTGAGCTCTGGGAGGCGCCGTTGTTCCCGGGTGCGCGTCCGTTTGGGCGAGACGTCCCAAAGCCCCCGGATGCGGCGGGAGGAGGAGCGCCCCCTGTGGAGAAAGATGTCATGGCACCATTACCTAAAGAGAGAAAAGAGGGTAAGACGGGGATACCAATTTATAAAAAGATATCATGGTTTTTATGGGGATTTAGAATTAAACTATGTTATGTAGATAAATAATTATTCCATACTTCATTCTTTCATTGTAAACTTCATTATTGATCTAATGATGGAAACAAGAACAGCGTCAGAGGACCAGAGCCAGAGGAGCCAGAGGTCAGAGGAGCAGAGCCAGAGGAGCAAGAGCCAGAGGAGCAAGAGCCAGAGGAGCAAGAGCCAGAGGAGCAAGAGCCAGAGGAGCAAGAGCCAGAGGAGCCAGAGGAGCCAGAGGAGCAGAGGAGCAGAGCCAGAGGAGCAGAGCCAAAGGAGCAGGGCCAGAGGAGCAGGGCCAGAGGAGCAAGAGCCAGAGGAGCAGAGCCAGAGGAGCAGAGCCAGAGGAGCAGGGCCAGAGGAGCAAGAGCCAGAGGAGCAGAGCCAGAGGAGCAGAGCCAGAGGAGCAGGGCCAGAGGAGCAGGGCCAGAGGAGCAGGGCCAGAGAGAGCAGGGCCAGAGGGCCAGAGGAGCGAGCAGAGCCAGAGGAGCAGAGCCAGAGGAGCAGGCCAGAGGAGCAGGGCCGCAGGGCCAGAGGAGCAGGGCCAGAGGAGCAGGGCCAGAGGAGCAAGAGCCAGAGGAGCAGAGCCAGAGGAGCAGAGCCAGAGGAGCAGAGCCAGAGGAGCAGGGCCAGAGGAGCAGGGCCAGAGGAGCAGGGCCAGAGGAGCAGGGCCAGAGGAGCGAGCAGAGCCAGAGGAGCAGAGAGCAGAGGAGCCAGAGGAGCAGGGCCAGAGGAGCAGGGCCAGAGGAGCAGGGCCAGAGGAGCCAGAGGAGCAGGGCCAGAGGAGCAGGGCCAGAGGAGCAGGGCCAGAGGAGCAGAGACTTACCTGGAGGGGCAGTTGTACCTGAGTTCTGGTTGGGAGGGGAGTTTCCTCTCTGGTTCTGGTTCTGGTCGGGTTTTCCCTGAGACAAGAGCCACAATCACTTAACAGCGGTGGAGTTTTAAGTGTTCCAGTTGTGATAACAGATTTTTAAATGGCATCATTTGTTTATCCTGAACAAACGTGTTAAACTCACAGGTTTGTTCTGCTGGTTGGCCTGGGCCAGCAGCTCCGGGTTTGGTTCACTGAAGTTGGGCACCTCAGAATACACCATACAGAACCTGCACAACACACGAGCACCAGAAGAATAATGACTCACGGCAAAAGTTTGTGTTTTCCCTTATATAAAATCCTGTGTCCCCAATCTCAATGTTAAAATATTGAAGTATAAAGTGAGTATCTGATAAAGGTGCCAAGAATAATCCTAAAATATATATAACAAGGCTGTAACTAATCATATTTTGCTGATAGTTTATTGTAGTGATTATTGTCTCTATTCATGATTTTTAAGCTATGGCAACTGTCCTCCACGGTCACATCACTGAAGGAGTCTCATATCGAAATATGACGTCAGGAAGGAATCGTTTATGATCCAACTAATCAATTAAATAATAGGTTTCAGACACAAACAGGTCAACGTTTATAAATTTGACGTAGATGAAGCAAAAATGTAATGTTGCTTAATGCCACTCTGACAGACTTTGATGTGAGAACTTCCTTGTCTGAGCCATAAAACCTCCTATTATTCAACTACTACATATTATTTCAATTACCGATCGGTTGCGAGTAACTGGTAAAACTTGTTTAAGGTTTAAACGTCCTCTGTGAAGTAAAATTGACTCTTGTGAGCTTTAAGTCATGTTAAAATGCTGTTTTCTCCTCAAAAACAGACCTGGAGTTGTGTTTTGTTTCACACATGTTTGAGTAACACTTTATTATTAATCTGTCTACATCTCCAAAGCTCAAAATGCTCTGTTCCACCTTATGATGTCATGAAGAGGTAGTTTGCAAGTTAACAGCTCCTTTTAACCTTTATATGCAGAGGTTTGTGTATGAAACATGTGCAAATGGAACAATAATCAATTCCAGGTCTGTTTGTGATGAGGAAACATTAGATCATAAGTTAGAAAACAGTGCAAGTTAAAACAATATAAATGCTGTGTCCAAAAGTGACTCACTCTCCGATCTTCTGCAGGTCCCCCCCTCGTCCTGTGTACAGTGTGAGACAGCCTTTCCAGAGGGAGGCGTACCTGGAAAAACACACATTTATTTATTACGCTGAGCTCCTGGTGGTCGGGGCAGTTTGTGCAGCCACGCCTCTGTCAGTCTGCCCCAGGTCGTCTGTGGCTGGAGGAGTCAGGCGAGTTCAGTGGAATTTACGAGCTGCAAGTGAAAACTAAATAAGCGCTAACCCAGTGGCTCTCAAGAGTTTCATCTTCAATCCTACCAAAGAAAAAAGATGTGGCTTTCCAAGTATCACAAGATCTCAACCAGGTCTACAACGGGACTATTCCAGGACTAAACCAGGACTATTCCAGGTCTAAACCAGGTCTACGACAGGACTATTCCAGGACTAAACCTGGACTAAGCCAGGTCTATAACTGGACTAAACCAGGACTAAACCAGGTCTATAACTGGACTAAACCAGGACTAAACCAGGTCTATAACTGGACTAAACCAGGACTAAACCAGGTCTATAACTGGACTAAACCAGGTCTATAACTGGACTATTCCAAGTCTAAACCAGGTCTACGACAGGACTAAACCAGGTCTATAACAGGTCTATAACAGGACTAAAGAAGGACTATTCCAGGACTAAACCAGGTCTATATCAGGACTATTCCAGGTCTAAAAGTGGGCTACATCATTTTCAAAAAAGAAATTACCCAAAGAGGACAAAAAAGTGGATAAAATAATCTCTAAATTAAAACTGAAGAGTTGTCGAAGTACCACCTGAAGGCAGACCACAGTTTGAGAAACACTGTTGACCTTTAAAGTGACAACATAGTCCAATTTTTTTTAATTTTACTTATTTTTATTTACCAAATCACCCATTAAAAGTGAGATTGATTATGTTGAATATTTTATGTTTAGGGCTAGAGGACTTTATAAATAGAACTTTACACTCTGACTTGGCTTTTATGGTGGAGGGTCTGTCCCGTTCTCGTCTCCAAGGAGATGTTCCACAGTCGAGGTTATGCAGAGGACATCACAACATTTCTGAATTTTTACGAGTGGCAACATTATACCAGTGTCATTGGTGAGTCATGACATTTTCTCCTGCAAAAGCTCAAAACTTTGTCTCTAAAACGTGACAGAGCTGCTGCTGCTTAATAACACATATAAAAGTCTACAACTCTAATAAGTATTTAGTTTGTACCTGACATTTAAAGCAAGAAAATCTACTAAACAGAAGAAAACCAGTGAAGAGTGAAACCACAGGGACACTGCAGACTCACATTTATCACTGACACAAACGTTGGATCAGACACTGAACCTTTTTCTCCTTAAATAACACGTCTCTGAGTCTGAGTTGAGGAGATGAATTGTTGTGGGCAGAGCTGAAGTGTTCTTTATCTCCCTCTATCGTTAGCCAACAAGCTAGCTAAGCTCTGTCACAGCAACAACAGATAAACTACTATCAGCTTCCATTTTGCTGTGTAGATATAGTTTAATCTTAAAAAAATGGCTGCACGGACAAAGATTAGGCCAAAAAAGGCAAAGAAACACATTTGGTCTGTTGTGCTGCCCGTAGTTCTGCCTCAGAGCCACTCGGTCACAATGACGAAAGGCATTTTTCAGATTAAATGATACCACTGCATAACCTCTACTGCATTAAACTTATGTATATCCCTGGAGACAAGCAAGTGAAACCCTAAACCCAAGTTACAGTCAAGATCTGTGGAGAGGCAACCCCACTCAGAGTAAGAATGACTGTTTTTCAAGGTGTTTTCGGTGAATTAAAACGCATGTAATTCTATAAATGCAAGGTAGATAAGATTGTAGGACATTCCAGGGAAAGCAAAAAACATTTCCAAGGCAGCCCCCAACCAGAAAAGTTACATAGTGGAAATGTAATTATATCTATGTGGACTTGGTGTATCATGTTACTAGGGTGCACTTTATTGTCCCCCTAAGGAAATGCGTCCTCTGCATTTAACCCATCCTCCAGTGTCTCTGCGTTAAACCCGTCAGGAGCAGTGGGACTCATCTCCACATCTTGACTTTGTCTTGGAACTACTTTATCTGGATGATTTGACCTGCTGTGTGCGTGTCGGGTTGATGGACAATATTATGAATGAACCATTACCCTCTGGTGAGTTTGATGATGTCGCCCGGTTGAATGAGGCTCCCGAGCTCGTCCCAAACTGAAATGGCGATGCTTCCACTTTTATCCGCCACTTTACAGGAGCGCACCTCGTGTCCGTCTTTAGTTTTGGTCACTCGGCCTGAAACGGAACAAGAAATACAAAGAAAGGAGTTAATGTTGTGGCTAACGCAGAGTTTAAAATGTCAAACAGTCAGTCTTTTAGCAAATTATTTTAAGCAACAGACATAAATCTACCATTAACACTGCATCTTAAGTAGAACTGTAAAAAAAAGTAAGACAAATTAAGCAGTAAATAATTTTAAAAAACAACAAAATAACATTTTCTAAATTTTTTTCCCCCAGATAACTTCCATTGCTGGGCTGTTTGCAATAAGAAATTATCCAAGTATTGCAAAATTATTAAAAACTTTGAGTCTGTAGATCTGAAATGTGGAAAAACTGTCATATCAACATAAGATGATGCAGTGGAACCATTTTCTATCTAATAATATATGTACAATTTCATAATCAGCTCATAAATGTAATCTGTGATGTTATAACCTGCAGTATGTCCATTACGTCTTTGTTTTTGTGATGTAAATAAGAGCTGCTACTCACCTATTTCCAAAACAATGAACACTATATTGAGATTTTTAGATCCAGGCTTCACGTCCTTTATGAGAAATAAGGCCTCATTTGCAGGGGCTGCCATGTTTTAAGATTATAACAGCAGTTGGTGTCTTGTAAAAAGAGAAATGTCCAAGAACCTTCAGCTTTGAGCCAAATTATAACACACTTTTCTCACAAAATGCACCTAAAACTGACCCTCACAGGACCACAGTGAGGTTTAACCACAGGATCACACATCAAAACGAGTAGGCCTCTTGTTAGCTTCCTCTTCTAGCGACACTTCTGTGCCAGTCCAACTCCATTTTGTGATTTAAGTCCTTATTAGCCTCTTCATTTCCTTTAAAACGCGTTGATATCACGGTTGGAGCAGACAATAGCCCAAAATCAGGACTACCTGGCTCAGTAAAAGACCAATTTAAGACTATAAACGATTATAACTCTATAGTTTCAAGTAAATATACGTTTTGGCAGACCTGTGCAGTTATATTCCTGGCAGTTCGGTTTAGTTTGAGTGTATTTTCAAAGCTAAAATCCGTATTCCTTTTGTGTAGCTTCACTAGCGGCTAACTGCTAACAGCCAACTATTATTAGCCGGGCAGCCTTTTAAACAGCTCTCTACAAATATTCCAGCCTCGTGCGGCCTAAACAATGCTTTTATCTCATAAATGGATAATAATCTCCGAGGTCTGTGCTTTAGCAATCGCTCCAAGGCCTAAAACGCTGTAAAAATTGTTTGAAAGTCCATGTAACACTCCGCACGCCGCCACTACAGCACAGAATCTACGTCAGCAGCGCCGCCGGGTCATTTTATAGGATTTGGACTGTACCATTATGCTCCGGAAAAGAGGGGTGTGCTCTCATGTTTGTCACTTAATTTAAGAGTAATGTGATTTTTAAGAAACCATTTTGGTAAGAGTTATAAACCAAAAAAGTCTATTCGAAAGACTGAAGAACATTAATAGCAGTATGTCCCTGAAATAAAACACTTTTATTGTAAGTCCAGTCCACGTCAACACCTCGGAGTTAAAATCGCGAGATTACAAGGAACTGGCTGGTAAGTTTTTATAAAATATCACATTTAGTTTTTATGCCAATGCCGCTGACAGATCATAAATACTGGACTATATATGTTCTTTAGAAGCGTGTTAATTCAGACGAGACAACATGAAAAGGTTAAAACAGGTGATATAAGCATAAAAGTGAGTAACCCCGCTAATATGTGATAATTACGGCGTCTTGGGCAGTATATGTTAAATGTTTACTGAAGATTTAGCACTTAGCCGGGCTTCGGTGGCTTGTCTTTCGCGTTTTGTGAAGGTAAAAAGTAAAAAGTAGATCGTCACGAACAGGATTCGAACCTGTGCGGGGATACCCCATTGGATTTCGAGTCCAACGCCTTAACCTCTCGGCCACCGTGACTCCGCTGTGAACATGCGCTCTGACAGCATTTAAACAGACCTGCGCACGCGTCTGTGAACTATCCGCTTTATACATGACAAAAATGGTCATAATTATGTAGATTATTAATAAATAGATGATTAAAGCCGTGCACGTGCGGGGGTCGCAAATAAACCCACAATAATTATTCTGAATAAAGACACATGAGGGCGCACAAGAGCCACACAGCGCGAGGAGTGTTTTAGTCCAGTAAAAATGAAACTAAAACATGAACATTTACAATAATCAAGTCAAAGTCATATTTATGGCAGAATAGATGAGCTGAGGAGGAACAGTTTGGGATTCTCTGATGATCTCTGTGTCTGTGAAAGTGAAACTGATCTAGCAAAAAATAAATACATAAATAAAGCTAGAATATTTGACATGGGCTAAAACCACTAGATAATTATTATTAAGCTAATAGGTCTAATTAATAACATAAATAGATCCAAGGCAAATGAACCTACTTAATTACACTTGTTATTTTAATTATCCAGGGCTGGTCCCATGTGGCTCAGAACAATCACTTAAACTTTAGTAACAAAACTGACAAACTTCAGTTACTTCATTAGAATGTAGTAGTAGTAATAATTAACAGCCTCCTCTTTAGCTTCATGGCTCATGTCCTTGTAACTCACTCGTCTTGTTTATAATACTGATAATAGCACAGATGATCGTCCAGCCCAAGTCATAATTATACTGTGAGTTCATTTAAATAAGTCACACACACATCATGGGATTATTTAGTTCTTGGTGAAAGTTCAAGTTTAAAATAGCCTAAAATAAAATAAATACTTTCAAACATGAGTGTAAGTCGTCTTTTATTGTTTTATATTATACAGATTTAAATGGTCCCTGTGTCAGACTGGTGGTGAAGGCAAAGCTCTTCATTTACTGATCAATCTACTTTTCTACCCTCACTTATGGTCATTAGATTTGAGCCCCCTAAGAGCTCGGAGTAGAGCCGCTGCTCCTCCACGTTCAGAGGAGCAGATGAGGTGACTCGGACTTCTGTTGCAGATGTTTCCTGAACGCCGCACTGGGGCCGCACTGAGGAGCATGTGCCACTGGGAGGAGGCCCCAGGAAAGACTCAGGACACACTGGAGGGTCTGTGTTTCTCGACAGGCCTGGGACGCCTCAGGAGCTGGAGGTGTGTGGATGTGTGTGGAGGTGTGTGGAGGTTTGTGGATGTATGTGGAGGTGTGTGGAGGTTTGTGGAGGTGTGTGGAGGTGTGTGGAGATGTGTGGATGTGTGTGGAGGTTTGTGGATGTGTGTGGATGTGTGTGGAGGTGTGTGGAGGTGTGTGGATGTTTGTGGAGGTGTGTGGAGGTGTGTGGAGGTGTGTGGAGGTGTGTGGAGATGTGTGGATGTGTGTGGAGATGTGTGGAGGTTTGTGGAGGTGTGTGGATGAGTGTGGAGGTGTGTGTGGATGTATGTGGAGGTGTGTGGAGGTTTGTGGAGGTGTGTGGAGATGTGTGGAGATGTGTGGATGTGTGTGGAGATGTGTGGAGGTTTGTGGAGGTGTGTGGAGATGTGTGGAGATGTGTGGATGAGTGTGGAGGTGTGTGGATGTGTGTGGAGATGTGGGAGATGTGTGGATGAGTGTGGAGGTGTGTGGAGGTGTGTGGAGATGTGTGGAGATGTGTGGATGAGTGTGGAGGTGTGTGGAGGTGTGTGGAGATGTGGGGAGGTGTGTGGAGATGTGTGGAGGTGTGTGGAGGTGCGTGGATGTGTGTGTGGAGGTGTGTGGATGTGTGTGGAGTGTGTGGATGTGTGAAGGTGGTGTGTGGAGGTGTGTGGATGTGTGTGGAGGTGTGTGGGGTGTGTGGAGGTGTGTGGAGATGTGGGGATGTGTGGATGTGTGTGGAGGTGTGTGGAGATGTGTGTGGAGATGTGTGGATGAGTGTGGAGGTGTGTGGGAGGTGTGGTGATGTGTGGAGGTGTGTGTGGAGATGTGTGGAGGTGTGTGGAGGTGCGTGGATGTGTGTGGAGGTGTGTGGATGTGTGGGGAGATGTGTGGAGATGTGTGGAGGTGTGTGAAGGTTTGTGGAGATGTGTGGAGATGTGTGGAGGTGTGTGGAGGTGTGTGGAGGTGCGGAGATGTGTGGAGGTGTGTGTGGAGATGTGTGGATGTGTGTGGAGATGTGTGGAGATGTGTGTGGATCTGTGGAGGTGTGTGGATGTGTGTGGAGGTGTGTGTGGATGTGTGTGGAGATGTGTGAGATGTGTGGAGATCTGTGGGGATGTGTGTGTGGATGTGTGTGGAGATGTGTGGATGTGTGTGGAGATGTGTGGAGATGTGTGGAGATCTGTGGATGTGTGTGGAGATGTGTGGATGTGTGTGCGGATGTATGTGGAGATGTGTGGAGGTGTGTGGATGTGTGTGGAGATGTGTGGATGTGTATGGATGTATGTGGATGTATGTGGAGGTGTGTGGATGTGTGTGGAGGTTTGTGGAGGTGTGTGGATGTGTGTGGATGTGTGTGGATGTGTGTGGATGTGTGTGGATGTGTGTGGAGGTTTGTGGAGGTTTGTGGATGTGTGTGGATGTGTGTGGAGGTTTGTGGAGGTTTGTGGATGTGTGTGGATGTGTGTGGAGGTGTGTGGATGTGTGTGGAGGTGTGTGGAGAGGTAAGTCTGGACCTCCCTGCTCTGACTGTTACCTCCACCAAAGTGAATGTTTCATCAAGTTTGAAATAAAAGCAACATTTTTGTCTATATCTGCCTGTTTGTCTGTCTAGCCATCTATCTACAGCATCTATCTATCTATCGATCCATCTGTCCATCTATCAATCCGTCTGTTCATCCATCCATCCAACTATCCGTCTATCCATCCATCCACCCATCGATCAATCTATCCAATCATCTGTCCATCCATCTATACACCAATTCATCTATTCATCCATCCATTTATTGGTCTATCTATCCATCTGTCCATCTATCAATCAGTCTATTCATCCATCCACACATCGATCAATCCATCCATCCGCCTGTCCATCCATCCATCTATCCATCATCTAACCATCCATCTAGCCATCCATCCATACACCTATTCATCCATGCATCTGACTATCCATCTTCTCATCCATCCATCCATCCATCCATCCATCCATCTTCTAAATCGTTCCTTGTCAAACAGAACCTGTCAGTCTGAATGTTTTCAAAATTCTTTATTGATACTAAAGAAAAAACATTTAGAAAAGTGAATTCAGAGAAACATAAACCCAAAAAGATTTTTCTAATGACTAATAATAAACGTCTTTGGTCAAATTTCTAGAACTAGAACAACTAGACGTGTATTTATTCAGGTACTTTTCATATTTATGCATAAAGTGAATTCACAATGATTAAAAACAAACTATTCACAAGATTTAGGTAAAAACCAGAACAAAAGAAACATCTGTAAAAATGTGTTTTTGTGATGATTGTAATTCATTCTCCCCTTTTATTTTGCATATATTAGTACGTTTACCATCAAATTAAATCGTAATAACAAAATAAAAGACGACACAATAGCTATTTCCCATCTGTGTTGCTCTAAAATACATGTATCTACTATTTAAAATGCATAGATTTCACAATAATTCAGGTATTATTCACAATGCAGTGTAAAGTACAGCCGGAAAGTGGACAAAAACTTGAAATTCTCACACAGTTTTCAGTTTAATTCTTGCGTCGGCGCGATATGTCGAAGATAATATTGCTTTTACATGTTTTTTAGGTTATATAGTGATACGGTTGGAGGCTGAAGGCGCAGAACGGCAGCCACTTGTCGGTCGGCCTGCCCCGGGACAGGTGCGGCACAGAGGGTGAGTGTGATGGAGGAGGATCGGACCAAAACGCAAACTGATCTTTGAGTCGGAAGAAAAGTATTTTATCACGAAGAACCCAAACTCCTCACTCTGTTTTATTACTTTGTGGGGAATATTCCACAGTCTGGCATTAAATCCATCTCCCTGGAGACGAGCGAAGAGCGCTGCAGGGACAAGGAGACAACATCAACGAGTTTAATGCCACACTGCGGAACTTTCCAAACAAAGCAACAGCATCTTCGAGCTCCAGCAGAAAAGTTACATGATTGTCCTTTAAATTAAAAGGAACTGGCGTTTTTTTCTCCCCTAATTATATTGGGTTTATTTTTAAATTAATATTAGAAACAGGAGATGTAAACATTTCACTTTTGAGCTTAGTCCCGGTTTAGTCCTGGTTTAGTCCTGGTTTAGTCCTGGTTTAGACCCGGTATAATCCTGGTTTAGTCCTGGTTTCGTCCCGGTTTTGACCTGGTTTAGTCCCGGTTTAGTCCCGGTTTAGTCCCGGTTTAGTCCCGGTTTAGACCCGGTATTGTCCTGGTTTAGTCCTGGTATAGTCCTGGTTTAGTCCCGGTTTAGACCCGGTATAGTCCTGGTTTAGTCCTGGTTTAGTCCCGGTTTAGACCCGGTATTGTCCTGGTTTAGTCCTGGTATAGTCCTGGTTTAGTCCCGGTATAGTCCCGGTATAGTCCCGGTTTAGTCCCGGTATAGTCCTGGTTTAGACCCGGTTTAGTCCTGGTTTAGACCCAGTTTAGACCCGGTTTAGTCCTGGTTTAGACCCGGTATAATCCTGGTTTAGTCCTGGTTTCGTCCCGGTTTTGACCTGGTTTAGACCAGGTTTAGACATGGTTCAGTCTTGGTTTAGACCTGGTTTAGTCCTGGTTTGGACCTGGTTTAGTCCTGGTTTGGACCTGGTTTAGTCCCGGTTTAGTCCTGGTTTAGTCCCGGTTTTGTCCCGGATTAGACCTGGTTTAGACCTAGTTTAGTCCAGGTTAATACCTCGTTTTATACCTTTTGCCCCCCTTTCCTGCTCTCTCCTTATCTCCCTCCATCGCTCCTTCCATCTCTCTTTCTCTCATTCTCTCTTTCTCTCTTTCACTCTTTCTCTCTTTCACTCTTTCTCTCTTTCTCTCGTTCACTCTTTCTCTCTTTCACTCTCTCTCTTTCTCTCGTTCACTCTTCCTCTCTTTCTCTCTTTCTCTCTTTCTCTCTCTCTCTCTTTCTCTCGTTCACACCTGTGGCTCTGTTCTAGACAAACTCCATAAACATGAAGAATGCACCAGTGTCATTCATCAAACAGACGACACCGTGACCTTTGCAACCACCACGAGGACGACGACGCCACGCGGCAGAGACAATGTCCTACTGTGGAACATTCCAGCTAAAGCAATGACATCTCCATGGAGACAAGCAGGTAGCGCACCCCCCACCAGAAAAGGTACACAGTGCAGCTTTAAAGACAGCCTTAAACTGAACCACATGTTTTAAAGTGATACCATCTTTAAAAGGAATTTGCCCTGGTCCCAACCACCTGCAGATCTGTCAGAAAGAAAAAGGATCGTCTCAAGATAGAGGCAAAGAGAGGAGGAGGAGAGGAGGAGGAGGAGGAGAGGCTAAAGGCAGAGAGAGGAGGAGGAGAGGAGGAGGAGAAGAGGCTAAAGGCAGAGAGAGGAGGAGGAGAGAGGAGGAGAAGAGGCTAAAGGCAGAGAGAGGAGGAGGAGAGGAGAAGAGGCTAAAGGCAGAGAGAGGAGGAGGAGGAGGAGGAGGAGGAGAAGAGGCTAAAGGCAGAGAGAGGAGGAGGAGAGGAGGAGGAGAAGAGGCTAAAGGCAGAGAGAGGAGGAGTAGAGAAGGAGGAGGAAGAGGAGAGGCTAAAACCAGAGAGAGGAGGAGGAGGAGAGGCTAAAGGCAGAGAGGAGGAGGAGAAGGAGAGGCTACAGGCAGAGAGGAGGAGGAGAGGAGGAGGAAGAGGAGAGGCTAAAGGCAGAGAGAGGAGGAGGAGGAGAAGAGGCTAAAGGCAGAGAGAGGAGGAGAGGAGGGGCTAAAGGCAAAGAGAGGAGGAGGAGAAGAGGAGGAGAAGGAGAGGCTAAAGGCAGAGAGAGGAGGAGGAGAGGAGGGAGGCAGGAGGAGGAGGAGAGGAGGAGGAGAGGCTAAAGGCAGAGAGAGGAGGAGGAGAGGAGGAGGAGAGGCTAAAGGCAGAGAGAGGAGGAGGAGAGGAGGAGGAGAGGCTAAAGGCAGAGAGAGGAGGAGAAGGAGAGGAAAAAATCCTATGTTTTTAAGGCACAAATATGATTTATAGTAGTTGTAGGAGATAGAATGAAATAGTAGGAGGTAAAAACATTTGTAGTAGTAGTAGCAGCATTACTGGCAGTACTAGTAGTAGTAGCAGCAGTATCACTCGTAGTAGCAGCAGTGATAGCAGTCGTACTAGTAGCACTTGTAGTAGCAGTAGTAGCAGTTGTAGTAGTAGCACTTGTAGTAGCAGTAGCAGTAATAGTAGCAGTAGCAGTAATGGTAGTAATAGTAGTAGTAGTAGTAGTAGTAGTAGTAGTAGTAGTAGTAGTAGTAGCAGTTGTACTTATAATACTAAAGTATCCCAGATTCAAATGACCAGGCAGCAGATATTTGCATAAACAAAACAGTGTGGCTCATTTTAGTGCATTTCACTGAGACCTGAGACCTGCCGTTTGAATTTAAACCGTCAAACACTTTAAACATCTCTATTTAAACGTCTGATACTAAGTCCTGGTTCGGTCCTTGTTTAGACCTGGTTTAGTCCTGGTTTAGCCCTGGTTTAGCCCTGGTTCAGCCCTGGTTCAGCCCTGGTTCAGCCCTGGTTCAGCCCTGGTTCCTGGTTCAGTCCTGGTTCAGTCCTGGTTCAGTCCTGGTTCAGTCCTGGTTCAGACCTGGTTTAGACCTGGTTTAGACCTGGTTTAGACCTGGTTTAGACCTGGTTTAGTCCTGGTTTAGTCCTGGTTTAGTCCTGGTTTAGTCCTGGTTTAGTCCTGGTTCAGTCCTGGTTCAGTCCTGGTTCAGTCCTGGTTCAGTCCTGGTTTAGTCCTGGTTCAGTCCTGGTTCAGTCCTGGTTCAGTCCTGTTTTAGACCTGGTTTAGAGACCTGGTTTAGACCTGGTTTAGTCCTGGTTTAGTCCTGGTTTAGTCCTGGTTCAGTCCTGGTTCAGTCCTGGTTCAGTCCTGGTTTCCTGGTTCAGTCCTGGTTCAGCCCTGGTTTAGACCTGGTTTAGACCTGGTTTAGTCCTGGTTTAGTCCTGGTGTAGTCCTGGTTAGTCCTGGTTCAGTCCTGGTGTAGTCCTGGTTCAGTCCTGGTTCAGTCCTGGTTCAGTCCTGGTTTAGACCTGGTTTAGTCCTGGTTCAGTCCTGGTTCAGTCCTGGTTCAGTCCTGGTTCAGTCCTGGTTTAGACCTGGTTTAGTCCTGGTTTAGTCCTGGTTCAGTCCTGGTTTAGTCCTGGTTTAGACCTGGTTCAGTCCTGGTTTAGTCCTGGTTTAGACCTGGTTCAGTCCTGGTTCAGTCCTGGTTTAGTTTAGTTTTGACCTTAACCACAAATATTTCCTTGTTTACAGCAGCTACATCGTTTGGCCCAAACCACGGCAACACTCCATTCCTGTTCTAACCCCCTGACCTGACAACCAATTGCCCAACCTGGCAACCCCTCACCAATCTGGCAACCCTGCTCCACTTAAACGACCCAGAGATTTAGTATTTTCAGCCACAACAACAAAGCACAAAGAGGAGGTTTGTGCGAGAGAGAGGGACAGAGGGGGAGAAGAGCTGGCCCTGTGCGACCGGAGATGGACGAGGACTGACCTGATTTAAGTCCTCGCTCTGTCCTGTTTTTTTTTGTTTTTTTTTCTTTTTCTTGGATTAGACTCGCTTTTAGTCCTGATGCAGACTTAAGTCCTGTCTTAGACCCAGTTTAAACCTGGTTTTGCCCTGGTGTAGCCTGGGTTTAAGGGTTAGGATTCTTAGTTTAAACTTGGTTTCCGGGTTTACCTGGTTTAGTCAGAGGGGAGGTTGGTTTAGTCCAGGTTTAGTCCGGGTTTAGGACCGGGTTTAGACCGGGTTTTAGACCGGGTTTAGACCGGGTTTAGACCGGGTTTTTTAAACCGGGTTTAGTCCAGGTTTAGACAGGGTTTTTAGACAGGGTTTAGACAGGGTTAGTAGACCGGGTTTAGACCGGGTTAGACCGGGTTTTAGTCCTGGTTTAGTCCGGTTTAGACCGGGTACCTTTTTGGACCCGGGTTTAGTCCGGGTTTAGTCGGGTTTAGACCGGGTTTAGACCGGGTTTAGACCGGGTTTAGTCCGGTTTAGTCCTGGTTTATCCTGGTTAATACAGGGTTTAGACCTGGTTTAATCCTGGTTTAGTCCTGGTTTAGTCCTGGTTTAGTCCTGGTTTAGTCCTGGTAGACTTAAGTCCTGTCTTAAACCCAGTCTACACCAGGGCTAAACCAGGTTTAAATGGGATTTAAGTCCTGGTTTAGATCTGGGTCCTGTCTGTCTAGTTATTTTTTTAGTTTTGTCCTAGTTTTGTAGACCAGGTTTATAATTAGGTCCTGTCATCTTAGACCTGGCATAGTCCTGGTTTAGTCTTAATACAGACCCATTTTAGACCTGGTTTCTGTTCAGTTTCTGTGCTTGGTCCCTGTTATCTTGGCCTAAGTCATCAGAGGTATAATACTCCCTACAACAGAAGTATAGCCAGACTGGACTGGACTAGCCTGGAGTGAGTCTTGAGGGTTCTGTAGTGATGGTAAGTAAACTTTTCTCACGTTAGAACTCAAGTGTTATGGCTCTTCTTCTGACTCTAGAGCTACTAAAATTTATCCTACAACAGTTTGGATCCAGTTTTAGTCCTGGTTTTAGTCCTGGTAGTCCTGGTTGGGTCCTAGTTTAGATCTGGTTTGGATGTAGCTCTGGAAGTCACAGTTTAACTCCAACAGGTCCAACAGACCAGGTTTATTCTTCAGCTAGTCCAGGTTTAGTCCCGTGCCAGTCCTGGTTTGTACTTGTAGATCCCTGATTATCTGGTGGTACTTCGCTCTTTCAGGGGGAGCTGGCTGGACTCGTGCCCAGCAGATGAGCTCATTTTTGGGGAGACGAGGAGAGGAGGCCCTGGGGTTTGGGTCTGGGACTTAGGTGCTTTCAATCAGAAGTGGAACTACGTAATGTAATTGTTTTTTTAAATGTCCTATATTGTTCTGTAACCCTGCTCGACTGTGATGAAATGTCCCGCAGTGGGGCTTTAACCCTGTTCTAACATAGTGCCCTCCTCAGAAACATCACTGGATTGTGCTTTGTTTCATTCACACATGTTTCAGTTTTGATCCTGTTTAGTCTTAACACTCCCTGCTACACCTTGTGACATCATCAGGTGGTTATCCAGAAGTGCTCCTCTGGGGTTTTAAAGTCCATTCTCCTTCACCACACTCATCATGATCATTTAAACATTATAAAACTAAAACATGACCTGTAGCTTTAAGAAAATCATGACATAAATTGTTTTGCCCTTCTTATCTTTAACTAAACAGCATTAAGTAAATCAGTTTCTATCATTTTGTATCAAACTTTATATTTTCAGACGATGTTAAAAACTCTAAACTGTCACATTAAGATGCTTGTTCCACTGCGATGGTTGCCGTGGGAATGGTTGCCGAGGGGGTGGTTTCCGCGGAGATGCTTGCCTCCATGGCGCCCTCTGTGGGACTCTCCTCTTCCTCCTCCTCTTCTTCCTCTCCCACATCCTCCGTAGACTCAGGGACAGCCAGACCCGCTCCACCAGAGACCTCCACCTCCGCCTGGAACAAGAGGTCAGTGAGTCAGATGCCCTCCCATCCTCCTGTATCCCTGTAGAGTTAGACTGAGGTGGGGACAGGTCAAATGTCTCTAGTTAATCTGCAGATGTTGTGGTTAGATAAATATAAAATGGATCTTATAAAGGCACACGTGTCAAACTCAAGGCCCCCGAGCCAAACGTGGCCCGCCATTTTATTTTACGTGGCCCGCGACTGAAGCACAAACATGTCTTTGCCTTCCCAGCTTTCTTAAAACTGCCTTTTATCTGCATCATAGAGAAAAACTTGTCTGTCTTTAGTGTTATGAGGCGGTGTCGGTTGTGAAAGAGTACAATCTACGTCGGCTTTTTGACGCCAAACACGGAGTCAAGTATGCAAGTTAGCCTTCAAGAAAAACAACCAACTGTCAAAGAAGTAAAAGGTAAACTGCGGTCACAGCCGAATATACTCGAAAAAGCCACCACGGAAAACCATGCAGCAGAGAAACTGGCTTTATTGAGTCATTTTCAGAGGGTGAGTTTTTGAAGCAGAAGCTGAAGCTCTGTGAGCAGCTGTGCCCCGACCACATACAAACTTTTAAAAATGTCACTTTATCAGGAGATATGCCGTTACACAGGCATGTTTTTTTAAATCTATGAAAATACATACTGTATTTTCTGGACTACAAGCCGCTACTTTTTTCTACACTTTAAACGCTGCGGCTTATGGTGCAGTGCAGCTTATACTTTTTTTTTTTCCCGTGGCGCCAAAACATTTTGCCCAGCAGCAGTCGACCAATAAAACTGATGAGTAGTTCACAGAGGTGCAGTGAAATTGTATGATCGATCTACCGCACTCTCACAACTATTGTCCTGTATTGTATTGCGTGGCTGCAGGTGTATTTCTCAGTTCCTCTGACTCCGCCTCTTCGTCCTGGCGTCGCTGTAATGTCTCATAATGTTCTTTTTCCTGAGTCACTGATCCACAAACTAAAGCAGATCCATCTGCAGGTTACAGCCCTTTTTTGCTCCTTGTTAAAACTTATTCTGCCGTCGTCCTCATGTTATTTTCCTCCTTCTTTATGTTGTTTCACATGAAAAGTCTCTCGTGGACGCGCGTCCAGAGCGTCCACAACGTGTGACGGAGGCGTTTGTCTCAAATACAAAGGTCCAACGTGATTGTTTCAGAGTCACGCTGCAGCATCGAATATTTGGGTAAATTTGGCTGAAGCATTCTGTCCTGTACAGGAGACACGGCACCTCCTTTAGCCAATCAGGAGGCAGAACACGTGCCTGCATAGACTGTAAAAAAAAAGCATGTAAAACTGCACTAGTCCCTCGCAAATGAACGTTTTTGAGCTATTTTTTCATATTATTACGTGGGATACCTGCGGCTTAAAATCCGGTGCGGCTTGTACAAGTTTTTCTTTCTAAAATTAAAGCATGTGGCTTTTAATCACGTGCGCTCTGTAGTCCGGAAAATATGGTATGTCATATTTGTAACTTGGATAAGTAATAAATACTGAAACAGTAATTAAACAAGTTAAAAAAGTAGTTTCCCTTAGCTTACATTTAGTTACATTTATACTGCCTTACACTTACATCTGGGCGTTTGAGGGCATTTTGCTGATGTGGCCCTCAGTGAAAATGAGTTTGACACCACTGTTATAGGGTCTTAAGGTACTTGAGGTCACAAGGTCCCTGTAAAGACAATTAAGTGTGTGTGTCCCCGTCCTTCAGTGTCTCTGGGTTAAACCTGTCAGGACCAGTGGGGCCATCTCAAGATCTTGAGCTGGTCTTGGTCAGGACTAACTTATAGCTGGAGGATTTGACCTGTTGTGCATGTTTTGAGCTGATGGGGGGGAGAGTGCCCAGAGGAAACCCACCCAGACACAGGGAGAACATGCAAACTCCACCCAGAAAGGCCCGGGAGTCAAACCAGGGACCTTCTTGCTGTCAGGCGAGCGTGCATATCACTCACAGTGCTGCTATAAATCATTTGTAAAAAACTATTTTGGAGTTTCCTTTTGGATATTTTAATAATACAGGAGGATGGGACGGCATCTGACAAACAGGGATATAGATATTTGAAAGCCTGACCTCAGCACTGGCCTGCTCCTCTGTGCTCGGCTCCTCCACAGAATGGTCCCCGGCAGAGTGGTTATCGATGGCAAAGTGGTTATCCCCGTTGACCTCCAGATCCACCTCCCCGTTGACGGAGAGCTCCGCCTGGACACTGCACTCTTTTAGGGCCTCACGGACATGAGTCACAGACCCTCCATCTGCGTGGAGCTCCAGGGAGGTGTCCAGGCTGCCCAGAGGAGGGATCTCTACATGGGCTTCAGCGGAGGGACTGGCCTCTGGTGTGGGGGTCTGACCATCTCTCACCTGTGGAACCATATAAAGGTAAGTCAAGTTTCGACTGGCTCTGATGTCACCCAAATATAACACGTTTTCCTAACTTCTCTTCTACATTGTACCTGAAATATAGTATTTTACCATAAAACGACAAACTTTACAAAGAAGAGTGGGTCTGCAGCTGTATCCTTTCTTCAGGAACGATTAACCAGAGACACATGACACAAAAAAGAGAAAAAATAACAGCACTGTCAAGCTCATGTAAGTGGGGACTGTAAGTTCAATTGTCCAGAAAATGGAAGCCGTAAATGAAACACAAATTTGTTTCTAAGATCACCCACGTCATTACAGGGGTCGGTAAAGTCTGGGATGTGCTGAAGTGTAGTGGGAACGTTTGAAGCTAATACCTAAGGACTTCTCAAACAGCCTGGTACGTGCCATTTTAGACAGTATTCCTTCTTTCCCTGCCGTCTATGCCCCTCACTACTGCCCCCTTCAGTCCATATGCTGCCTCACCTTCTTGACGTCGAAGGTCATTGGTGCGACTTTAAAGGAGGAGGCCCTGGCGGTGGGGCTCTTGGGGTGGTCTTGCTACTACCCTCTACTGTCTGTTTCACTAGTCTCTTGTGTGGTCTCACCTTCTTGACGTTGAAGGTCATTGGCGCGACCTTAAAGGTGGAGGCCCGGGCAGTGGGGCTCTTGGGGTGGTTGGGGGTTAGACTCTTGATGATCTTTTCGCGTTTCTCTGGAGGGACGATCTTGGTGGTGATCTGGGTCATCTTCTTCTCGATGTTCTGTCTGGTGAAGGCCCTCTTCAGACTGTCCACCTTCTTCAGACTGTTTCGCTTGAACCGATCGGCGCGTCTCTCGTACGGACGGCTCGAGCCAAGTCTGAAGATTAGAGGAAACATGGAGGTTTTTTTTATTTTATTATAGAATTCAGGGGTTAAAGGGAAGTGATGTTCTCCTTTACAGAGTTAATTTTGTTGACTAAAATATGAGTTTTTGTCAATGGTACATTTACACATCAAAAAGTTTTGTTTTATTTCTTTCACACATTTAACACACAAACTGAACACACTTTCCACCTTGTGATGTCATCAAGTGGTAATACAGGAAGTGCTCCACTGTGTTTTTAATATCCATACACCTTCACTAGAATCATTTGGATCATTTGGAACAAGGAATTTCCATTATGTAGTAGACAAAAAGTAAAAGGCAACTGTCAACATGAAAACCACCACTTCATGACATCACACAGTGGAACAGAGCATTTTGAGCTTTGGAGATGTAGTTTTTTTTAGTATTAGTCTGTCTACATCTGTAAGATTATTGGATTTTTTTTTTACCAGTAGATGGCAGGTGTGAAGCCTGTTAGTGTGCAGTGAGTCTTATAAAATTACACTGTCCCCAATAAAATATACAAATCTATTAGTAACATAGATAGCCTCTAGTGGTGACATATGAGAATACAACTAATTACAGATGGAGACTTTAAAGTCATTTGTAACTAAATATTAGTGTACAGATACTATTTTCAGTGCGGTTCTGTTACCACACGCAGAAGACAGTTTGGTCACGTGACTCCCAAACACCAATATATTTACTATAGAACATTTGTTTGCATTATGAAAATTATACAAATATATAAATAACGTGTTTTCCCTCTTACCCCAGAGCGCCGTCAGCCTCGAAGCCCTCCTCTGGCAGCTCGCGGTGCAGGTTCAGCTCCTCGTCTTCATCAGAGCTCAGACTCACAGTGTGAAGGCCTTCCTCCGGGGAGCGCACGTCCACCGAGCCGGAGACAGAGGGCGCTACGGAGGGGGACACCGACCCGGCGATGGAGGGCGGGTGGGCGGAGACTGAGCCCGCGATGGAGGGCTCGTCGTACTGAGGGAGGGGCGTCTTCAGAGAGTCCTTCACAAAGACGTCAGTGGGGATCTCATTGTCCTCCTGAAACACAGAAATAAAAGTTTAAAGAGCTGAAGATGTCCACACCGAACTTCGCCATGAAACATCTAAAAGGTAAATTCACAAATGTGAATGGGTTTTCATGTTGTAACAAAAGATATTTACACGTTTTTTTGTGCCTTTGCCTGAAAATCCGCACCAACACGGGATGAACACACCTGCAGATTTAGAAAATAAAACAGCACCAACACAACCATCTGCTTTTATTTCCTCTGAAAGATTTTGTCGTCTTTTTACATTGACTAAGTTCTTCCCTCTGCTGCCTCCAATGTCGCACCATCGATTCGTCAACTCCAAACTTTTGGCTCTATTTCCTTCTTTGTTGCCAGATCCATCGTCTTTATCTTAAAAGCTGCATCATTTTCATTTCTTCGTGTGTTTTCCACGATGAGGCTGTGGCATGATGCTCAAAATGACAGTTCAAAACCAAAACTAGTGAATTCTTCAGCGCAGAAACTTTACTCACGTCTGTCTCACTTTTGCGTTTACTGTTAGAGAGCGCCCCCCGGTGGTTGCTAGCCACTAAACATCTATAAATTAGCCGCACTGCTGTATAAGTTCAAAGCGTGGGGGGAAAAAGTAGCAGATTTTAGCCCGAAATTTACGGTAACGGTAACAATTTTCACAGAACATTCAGAAATTTTCTTTAAAGCCACATTATGTAACTTCTCTAGAGCAGAGTTTACATTAGCTGGGATCTCCTCTCTTTCCCTCCGTCTCCTCCTCTCTTTATCTCCTCCTCCCTCCCTCTCGTGGCTCCACTCCTTAAATCCTGTAGTAATATTTGACATATTTATCTTCTTGTATTTATTTAATCCGAGGCCGTTATCGCTCGGGCCTCACCCGCCCACAGAGCCGCTCCCCGGGCTCCAGCCGACCCACTCCTCCCTCTACTCCTCCTCCTCTGAAAACACATCCATCATCTGTCAGTACTGCAGTCTGTCACGATACTCGATACTCGATACCGATTCCAGTACCACAAAGATGCGAGTTTTAGTAGTTTTCAGTTTCATATTTTAAAAGTTTCCTGAAGTGAGATTAATGTTTCTGTTTATCTAAAGAACATGTGCGCTCCAAAGTTCAGAGACACCTGCGAGAGTTCACACCGACAGGAGAGAGGGATGGAAAGAAAGAGAGAGAAGAGGTGGTTGAGTGAGAAGGAGAGATAACAGGGAGAGAGGAGAAAGGGAGGAAGGAGGGAGCAAAGGGGAACAGAAGGAGGAGAGAGGGTGAGGGAGGGAAGGTTGCAGAGAAGAGATAGGGAGGGAGGGACGGAAACGGACAGGGAGTTGAGAGAAACGGCACAAGGGAGGAGGAAAAGAAAGGGAGAAAGAGGGAGGTAGGTTGAGGAGGAGGGGTGTAAAGAGAGGGAGTGGGAAGGAATAAAGAGGGAGAGAAAAAGAAAAATCTATTCAAAAATGAAGGAAAGGAAAGAAAAAAAGAAGGGGGAAGAGGGAGGAGAAAGAGGAGAGAAAAACATCACACCTTAGAGTGAGAGGAGAGGGAAGAGAGAAAAGAAAGAGAGAAAGGGAAGGAATGAGATAAAAGAGAGAGAGAGAGAAACGTCAGCAGATGCACAGAGAGAGAAACTCCTACATGTGAAATGTTTCAGAAGCAGGACATAAACTGAACAGAGTTAAAGAAATCAGGTTATAGAGAAGAGAGGAGGAGAGAGGAGGAGAGAGGAGGAGAGAGGAGAGAAGAGGAGAGAGGAGGAAGGAGGGAGCAAAGGGGAACAGAAGGAGGAGAGAGGGTGAAGGAGGGAAGGTTGCAGAGAAGAGATAGGGAGGGACGGAAACGGACAGGGAGTTGAGAGAAACGGCACAAGGGAGGAGGAAAAGAAAGGGAGAAAGAGGGAGGTAGGTTGAGGAGGAGGGGTGTAAAGAGAGGGAGTGGGAAGGAATAAAGAGGGAGAGAAAGAGAAAAATCTAGTCAAAAATGAAGGAAAGGAAAGAAAAAAAGAAGGGGGAAGAGGGAGGAGAAAGAGGAGAGAAAAACATCACACCTTAGAGTGAGAGGAGAGGGAAGAGAGAAAAGAAAGGGGGAGATGAGGTAGAAAGAGAGAGAGAAACGTCAGCAGATGCACAGAGAGAAACTCCTACATGTGAAATGTTTCAGAAGCAGGACATAAACTGAACAGAGTTTAAAGAAATCAGGTTATAGAGAAGAGAGGAGGAGAGAGGAGGAGAGAGGAGGAGAGAGAGGAGGAGGAGAGGAGGAGAGAGAGGGGGAGAGAGAGAGGAGTGAGGGGGAGAGAGGAAGAGGAGGGGAGGAGAGAGAAGAGAGAGAGGAGGAGAGAGGAGAGAAGGGGAGAGAAGAGGAGACGAGGGGAGGAGGAGAGAGGAGGAGAGAGGAGAGAGGAGGAGAAAGGAGAGAAGGGGAGAGAGGAGGAGAGAAGGGGAGAGCAGAGGGAGAGAGGAGGAGAGAAGAGGAGAGAGAAGGAGAGAGGAGGAGAGAGGAGAGAGAGGAGAGAGGAGGAGAGAGAAGAGGAGTGAGGGGGAGAGAAGAGGAGAGAGGAGAGAAGGGGAGAGAAGAGGAGAGAGGGGGAGAGAGGGGGAGGAGAGAGAGGGAGGAGGAGAGAGGGGGAGGAGAGGAGAGAGAGAGAGGGAAATAAGGGGGGGGAGAGAGCGGAGGAGGCAGGAGGAGAGAGGGAAGAGAGAGAGATGGAAGAGAGAGGGAGGGGGCGGGTGAGAGAGGCAGAAAAGGAGAGAGAGGAGGACGAGATAAGGGGTGAGAGAGAAGGAGGAGAGAAAGCAGGGGAGGCAGGAGGAGAGAGGGAAGAGAAGGAGAGAGAGAGGAGGAGATAGGGGGTGAGAGAGGAGAACGAGAGAACACGGGGGAGGCAGGAGGAGAGAGAGACCAGACTCTACACTTTCACGTTCCACAGAGAAGAAGAAGTATAAAGAAGTCGACTCTGAGCGTAACGTCACAGCGTCCGGCTCCAGGTTTAGAGGAACATTCGGAGCCGACTTCCATATTTGGAATTCCGACGCTGTCAATCAAACCTGTTGCTAACGCTAGCTCCTCAGGGAGAGATGAGAGGAGCTGATTTGTCTGATTTTAATGTTCATATCTTGATTTACAGACACAAAAGTGAAATAAAAACCCCAGGATCATGTAGAGGATTAATACGAACATTTAAAAGAACAAAATGACGAGTCGATGGAGCAGGAAGTGCATCCTCTCCCTCTCTCTCTCCTTTTCTCTCTCTACACCCCCCCTCTTCCTCTCTCTCTATCCTCTGTCTGTCTCTCACCTTTTCTCTCTCTCTCTACACCCCCTATCTTTCTCTCTCTATGTGTCTGTCTCTCTCCTTTTCTTTCTCTACAACCCTTCTCTCTCTACATCTCTTTTTCTCTCTCTACACCCCCTCTGTGTCTCTCTCTTTCTCTCTCTATACCCCTTCTCTCTCTCTGTCTCTCTCTTTCTCTCCATGTCTCTCTCCTTTTCTCTCTCTCTCTCTCCTTTTCTCTCTCTACACCCCCTCTCTTTCTCTCTCTCTGTCTCTCCCCTTTTCTCTCTGTCTGTCTCTCTCTACACCCCCTCTCTTCCTCTGTCTCTCTCTCTATCCTCTGTCTGTCTCTCTCCTTTTCTCTTTCTACAACCCCCTCTCATTCTTTCTCTCTCTGTGTCTCTCTCCTTTTCTCTCTCTATCCCAAGTCTCTCTCTCTCTGTCTCTCTCCTTTTCTCTCTCTACACCCCCTCTCTTCCTCTCTCTCTCTCTCCTTTTCTCTTTCTACACCCCCTCTCATTCTTTCTCTCTCTGTGTCTCTCTCCTTTTCTCTCTCTATCCCAAGTCTCTCTCTCTCATTCTCTCTCCTTTTCTCTCTCTACACCCCCTCTCTTCCTCTCTCTCTCTCTCTCTCTCTCTCCTTTTCTCTTTCTACACCCCCTCTCATTCTTTCTCTCTCTCCCTCTCTCTCTCCTTTTTTCTCTCTCTACACCCCCCCTCTTCCTCTCTCTCTATCCTCTGTCTGTCTCTCTCTTTTCTCTCTCTCTACACCCCCTCTCATTCTTTCTCTCTGTCTCTGTTTGTGGTAATCCTCCTGAACATTCCTAAAAGTACACAGATATTTACCGGGTTTGTAGCATGTGTCAGACGTGTGTCGAGAGCACAGCTGTAATCAGAGCGGAAGAGACATAATTTACACCGATCTCAGACCAAATATGTGAACGATCATAACTGCACGTTCCTCACAAATGTGAACAACAAAACTGTGTCCTCTGCCCCGAGGTTCAGTGTCTCTTATTAATGTTCATATCTCGATTTACGGAAACAATAGTGGAATAAAAACCCCAGGATCATGTGGAGTTAATACGAACATTTAAGACCAAAATGAGTCTGACAGCAGCAGGTACAGACAGAGGGGACATGGTTTTTCAGTAGAAAGATCTTCTCTCCTCACCTCCTCCTCCTCGATTCTGCAGGAAATGGGCGAGGAAGTCCCAACCACAGAAGAGAGGAGAGAGGAGTAGAGGAGCAGAGGAGAGGGAGGAGCAGAGGACAGAGGAGCAGAGGAGCAGAAGAGAGAGGAGTAGAGGACCAGAGGAGAGGGGAGAAGAGGGAGGAGCAGAAGAGCAGAGGATAGAGGAGCAGAGGAGCAGAAGAGCAGAGAGAGGAGTAGAGGAGAGAGGAGCAGAAGAGCAGATGAGAGAGGAGTAATGGAGCAGAGGAGAGGGGAGAAGAGGGAGGAGCAGAAGAGCAGAGGATAGAGGAGCAGAGGAGAGAGGAACAGAAGAGCAGAGGAGAGAGGAGCAGAAGAGCAGAGGATAGAGGAGCAGAGGAGAGAGGAGCTGAGGAGAGAGGAGCAGAAGAGAGAGGAGCAGAGGAGAGAGGAACAGAAGAGCAGAGGAGCAGAGGAGAGAGGAGCAGAAGAGCAGAGGAGGGAGGAACAGAAGAGCAGAGAGGAGCCGAAGAGCAGAGGAGAGAGGAGCAAAAGAGCAGAGGAGAGAGGAGCAGAAGAGCAGAGGAGAGAGGAGCAGAAGAGCAGAGGAGCAGAGGAGAGAGGAGCAGAGGAGAGAGGAGCAGAAGAGCAGAGGAGAGAGGAGCAGAAGAGAGAGGAGAGAGGAGCAGAAGAGCAGAGGAGCAGAGGAGAGAGGAGCAGAGGAGAGAGGAGCAGAAGAGCAGAGGAGAGAGGAGCAGAAGAGAGAGGAGCAGAAGAGCAGAGGAGAGAGGAGCAGAAGAGAGAGGAGCAGAAGAGCAGAGGAGAGAGGAGTAGAAGAGCAGAAGAGAGAGGAGTAGAGGAGAGAGAAGATATGAGGAAAAGAGAAATGAGACATAGCCCTGCTCTCTCATAATCCCTGTCGACTTCCTCCTGACCTTTGACCCTCTCTGCGGGAGCGCCCCCTGCAGTCTGACCTGTGCGCTCACGAGGAACCAGAGGCAGACATAAGATTCATTAGTGCGATAAACGAACAGAGAGCTCAGAACATGTCAGATAAAGACGAGAGACGCTCGCTGAGGGCGGGGTTAGAGGGTAATCCAGACAATATTTTAGATTATATTCTAGAAAAAAGTATAGAAGTTTGGATACACTCTCTCTTTGAATGTTTCTTTTTCTTTATTCTGCATTTTAGATACAAACAGAAGACACGAAATATATGAAGCAAGATATTGTAGCGAAGAAAAAAAGGCAAAGGCTAAAGGCTCTATTTAAAATTCAGGTTTGGAGTTATTTTTTTGAGTTTATTTCTTGTCTGCTACACCCCATATGTGTCTTTCATAGTTTTGATGCTTTCAGAAGAATCTACAATGGAAATCCAATGTGCCCAAACTTTATTTAATTTCATTTTCATTTATTTCTTTAATGAGACAGGGACAGTGCACAATCTACATTAGCCTAAACAGGAAAGATGCATTGTACCAGGTTATAGCGCTAGTGCTAATTTCCACCTGTCGTCCCTGGGCAGGTTGATGTTATAGTTCATAAAATCAAACATACAAAGAAAATGTCTTTATAATGACCAGAGCAACTTTTTTCATCAAGGGCCGCAATTAAAACACAGACAAAGCTGAGGGACTGGTGGTCAACGCGGTGAATATTTGTGCATTTATAAGAGGTTAACGTGAGCCACCAAACCTTTATTCATGCTTAGATCCTCAAAAGGACACACTGAATATTTGATTTTAGCTTTATCAAGGTGGATTTTCCAAAACTTGCAGTAAAAAAATACAGTTTAAAAGTAATATGGGCCGAGAAAAATTGGTCTGCGGGCCGCATTTGGCCCCTGGGCCGTAGTTTGGCCACGCCTGATATCAGTTTTAGCCTCGTTACAAAACACCACCTGGACACTGATATAGACAAAAATAAAATAATCATTAATTTAGCTCTAACTTACAAATCGTTTCCCAGCGCTCTCAGTCAGTCGTGTTTGAGATTTCACCACAAACACCGGCGTAAACCCTGAGAACGTGTGACGAGTTTAATGACAGTTTACTGCCGTGTGTCTGAGTACAGTTATCACGCCGTCCTTCGTCACGTCTCACCTCACACTTTACACTCCTCTTCCTCATCGGCCTCATAATCACCGTTTATGTTCACTCTGCGGCGCACTTACACACTCACACGAGACTTATTAACATTTTTAAAAAGAGAGTTTCTACTTCTACGGCGTAATAACTATTAAAACAAACATATTTAGATCGCCACGTTTCTTTTTATTGTTTTTAAAATCCTATAATCACCCCAAACAACTTATTAGCATGTTTTTTTATACATTTTCAGTTGACTCTGCTCTCCATGCTGACTCCCTCCCCCTTCAGAGCACTATCACAGCTACATCCTGCTAATGAAACTACCGCACATCGCATCAGTTTTGTGACGTCGTAGTGTGTCGTTTTGCATCGTAGATCTTTAAGTTTATGGAGAATAGCCGTGAGGGAGCATGGGTGATGTCGGCTTGTGGGCGGAGACTTGTACACGCTCGTACGGCAAACCATAAGGAGGGTTTGAGTAGTAGTGATAGATGAATGATCTAAAGCCTCTTCAGACATGTTTTAATGAGGGAAAAGTGTTATAACATTGTGGAAAGCTCTGTATGTATCTAATATTAAATAACTCTATCATTCATGGATATTATTTCTACAGTATTCATCTAAAACAGTTCGTCTGTAGATATACAATTAAAATCCCGATAGAAAATCTCCACATAAATCCATCTGATAAGACGGCGAGTTTATTATATCTGTGCTAGATCTGCTCTTGTCTCCACGACGACGTATCTCGTATAACACATCAGACACGTCGCCCAAAAGTAAAGCCACAAGCTCGAGAAAATGAGCCCAAAAAAAAAGTCTTTGAAGAGTTTTTTGGTAAAGGGGAAAAGGCCAAACTGAGGAGCCAGAAGAGGAGCCAGAAGAGGAGCCTACGACCTCCAAGAAAAAGAAAGATCAGAACAGACAACACCAGAAGTCCTACTTAAAATCTGGATTTGTCTCTACAGGTGAGTCTCACGCCCCGAGTCGGCTCTGTGGAATATGAACGAGGCAATGAAACCTTCAAAACTGCTTCAGAGACTAAGCACCTGGTTTAAAAGATAAGAGTTTAGAGTTTTTTGTGAGAAAAACCCGCGAATTGAACATGTCCGTCTTAAACTTTTCTTTGAACATCTCTGCTGACGTTCTGGATGAAAATCAAGCCAGAATATGCTGAGAACTGAAAACTTTACTACCATTTCCAACATCCCGTCTGTGTGAAGGGGGCTTTTCTGCAGTGACGGCAACAAGACAAAATTATCGTATCGTGAGTTGTATTTTTTATGCGCCGTCATGACCTCAGTCTGCTCTATGTTTTATACTGTTTTTCCCTCTATGTCGGAGCCTGGAGCTGGGTGGAGATTTGGGCTCCTCCCATGAACACCTGCCACCCGTCTGTAATCAAGCCACACCCAGGAGGACAAAGGGGCCGAGGACCTGACACTCGGCGCCAGATCGTCAGCGTATCCTCAGTGGTACAGCTCATCTTGGCTTCGTCTTGTTTTACACTTATGACAGTTGTAATCAGCTGGAGATCTTCTGTTTTTAGCCAGATCCCGATCCATGAACCTCCCTGATCATCTCGACTGGTACGGACTTCCTCGTGTCTAACCCTGCTTTGCTCGAAGACTAAACCAGGACTAAACCAGGACTAAACGAGGTCTAAACGAGGTCTAAACGAAGTCTAAACCAGGACTAAACAAGGTCTAAACCAGGTCTAAACCAGGTCTAAACCAGGACTAAACCAGGTCTAAACGAGGTCTAAACCAGGACTAAACGAGGTCTAAACAGGTCTAAACCAGGTCTAAACCAGGACTAAACCGGGTCTAAACCGGTCTAAACCGGGTCTAAATCGGGTCTAAACCGGGTCTAAACCAGGCCTAAACCAGGTCTAAACCAGGTCTAAACCAGGGCTAAATCAGGTCTAAACCGGGACTAAACCGGGTCTAAACCGGGTCTAAACCAGGTCTAAACCAGGGCTAAATCAGGTCTAAACCGGGACTAAACCAGGTCTAAACCAGGTCTAAACCAGGTCTAAACCAGGTCTAAACCAGGTCTAACCACACTTTCTACTGCCTGCTCCGTCTACCTTTGTTCATATTATTGTGACTGTAAATAAAGTTTGTTCAAAAGTTCCACCCGAGTCTGAATCTTTGCTCCCCCTTTGCCTTATTTATCTGCCATGAAAATAAAACCTACACTATTCCTGTCCCTGATCTAAAAGGTCTTAATAAAAACTGACATCATGATGTCATCTCACTGTAACAAGCAGCACATTTATATTCACGTTTTTACTGTTGAAAAATGTTCATGAGACACTTTTGAACCGTTTTTTATAGACTCCGGCTCCGAGCTCCTGGTCCTGCTCAGGTCTGGTCCAAACACGAGCTGAACTTTATCATAAACTCCATAAATCTGCCACGGACTAAAGCTGCGCACCTGGGAGAGAGCAGAGTGAGGGTTTTCTTTAAAGAGAAGGGAGGTGACGGAGAGAACATTTACACTTTGGGTCCATTAGAGTCAGATCAGAATAATAAACAGAGGAACGGAGACACTGACAGATCAGCCACAGACGAGTAGAAACCACATAAACACGACCCGAAGCCCTGGCCCTATCTCGCACCGCTGCCCGGACCTGCGTTTTAAACAGTTGAACGGTTGAACGACGCATTTTCGGTGAATGAGATAATCCCCGTCTCCGCCAGTCTGCCCCAGGTCAGCTACGGCTACACGATCTCACCACACGAAACTACCGCACGATTATGCACAAATGAGGTACTTAAAATTTACATCATAGACTGTAAATGTGTAACTCTGGCTCCAATTCACTTTCTATTGAAAAAACATCTCGTCATTTTGGTCTTAAATGTTCGATCCTGGTGTTTTTATTTCGCTATTTTATCCGTAAATCAAGATATGAACATGAATAACTCGCGGTTGTTTGATTGACAGTTGCTAAACGAGAAAGGGGCGTTAGCTTCATCACCCTCGCTCCTGATTGGCTCTTTGGTTGCTATGATACACGCGCTTGGATTTCCAAATACACACGGCTCGATAGCAGATTAGCCGTTATAACCGCTAGCGTCGATTAGCTTCATTTGGAGCTCCGTCAGTCCGCTTCTTTATACAGTCTGCGGTTTACACTTGGACTGGACAAAAAAGAGATAAATGGTGCCGAGTTACATTTTTTGAGAAGCTTTAGATCCAAAAAGCAGTTCTACAATCCGCAAAAATGTTAAATGAAGTAAACCGGACAAAATTTTTAACTGAACTACATAATGAACGTCTTATAAAAGTGAAAATCTCGTCTCGTCTTGTGAAAACTGTGTCTCGTTCCATCCCAAGTGAGGCCTGATCGCTCTGGTAAAGTGTCACACAGAACCTGGAATAATACTGACTTTTATTCTGAAAGAGTTGTGTTAAGTCCATTCAAACTGCGATTTCGATTCGATTGTGATTAATCTGGCAGAATTAGACTTAACAAATCACAAAAGCTCCAATTTTTAAGCATCAGTCCCATCACAAACAGCAAATTCTGCTCAAAAACTGCTCGTGCTGTAGTTCAGATCTGTACAAACATGTCCTGAAATGCTCCTGTGTCAAAAAAAAATCAAAATCTGAAAAATCACAGTAAGATTTTTTTCCAAAATCACACAGGCCTTGTTCAGATCACAGCTGACGTCATGAGGACAGTCTGAACTCAGCTCCTCGAAAACTAAATCATAATTCTCGGTTTGTGAAGCTTGTTTCTGAGTAAACTTCAGATCCTTTAAAGACAGAAAAGTCCGTCCCGTGACCCACTTTCTCTGACTGGAGTTTGGTGTTACATTTGACACAGTCCAGCCCTGACCCCGGCTCTGAGACGGGGCATCTGACTCAACCTCACTCACATGTTAAAGACAAGAGCTGAACCAGATATAGACCGGGTCTAAACCAGGACTAAAGCGGGTCTAAACCAGGACTAAACCAGGACTAAACCAGGATTAAACGAGGATTAAACCAGGACTAAACCTGGACTAAACAAGGACTGAACCAGGACTAAACCAGGACTGAACCAGAACTGAACCAGGACTAAACCAGGACTGAACCAGGACTAAACCAGGACTAAACCAGGACTAAACCAGGACTAAACCAGGTCTAAACCAGGATTAAACGAGGATTAAACCAGGACTGAACCAGGACTAAACCAGGACTAAACCGGGTCTAAACCGGGACTAAACCAGGACTGAACCAGGACTGAACCAGATCTAAACCAGGACAAAACCAGGACTGAACCAGGACTGAACCAGGACTAAACCAGGACTGAACCAGGACTGAACCAGGACTAAACCAGGACTGAACCAGGACTGAACCAGGACTGAACCAGGACTGAACCAGGACTAAACCAGGACTAAACCGGGTCTAAACTGGGTCTAAACCAGGTCTAAACCAGGACTAAACCAGGACTATCAGATTCTCGGGCTTTAGGCTACAACTGAAACATGGATCTGTTTCACAAAGGGGGAAATATCAGGTTCTGTTTTGAGTCACAGAATCATCACAACTAAATTCAAGACTTTATTTTCACAGTTGACACTTTGCAGTGACATCACCCTGGGGATGTTCTGCATGTATCTCTACGGCGGAATGTTCAGCAGTTACCATACTGACACAACAGCAGGTTTTTCCATGTATTTGAGCAGAAAAGATCAATTGCATGAGCAGCTCTTGACGTCAAAATAAGTCTGCTGTGTTCTGTCTGTAATTATAAATTGTCTGATGGTGAGAAAGCAAATGTTAGCATGCTAGTTTAGTCCTGGTTTAGTCCTGGTTTAGTCCTGGTTCAGACCCGGTTCAGTCCTGGTTCAGACCCGGTTCAGTCCTGGTTCAGACCCGGTTCAGTCCTGGTTTAGTCCTGGTTCAGACTTGGTTCAGTCCTGGTTCAGACCCGGTTCAGTCCTGGTTCAGTCCTGGTTTAGACCTGGTTCAGTCCTGGTTCAGTCCTGGTTCAGTCCTGGTTTAATCCTGGTTCAGACCTGGTTCAGTCCTGGTTTAATCCTGGTTCAGACCTGGTTCAGTCCTGGTCGTTAACTTTTCCGTGAGTCAAAACTCTGGTCTCTGAAAGTTGTGAAAAGCTCTTATAAACTCATCCTGGTGAATCATTAGGATGTTCTGCATGACGTCCGTGAGGAGTAACTCTGGACCACTGCAAAGTTTTTAAAATGAAGTCGTCCTGATTCTGATGTTCTTAAGACAGGAAAAAGCCCTACAGTGGAACATTCATGGGAACGCAAAACATCTCCATGGAGACAAGCACATGACACCAGAAAAGTTCCATAATGTGTCTTTAACAGTTTGCAGAGCTCAGTCAGGACAGTGTCTTTAATATAATTTCACAAAGTATCTCAAATCAATCCAGTGAATAATTGTCCACTTTAGTACTTTTCATTCCAGTCAAATATTACATTCGTTTTCCTCTTTCTCTTTCACTCGTGTTCTGTCGTTCTTTCCTCTCGTCTTTCTAAGAACAGCTTTTATGTTTGAGATTGTATCAGAATCTGCTCATCGGAAACACTCGTTCTGCTCTGTCCTCACTTTGACCTGACGCCAACTGCAAAACCTCTCCTCTCTCTTTCTCTCCTCTCAATCTCACTCCCTCGTTCTCCTTCCCTCTCTTCCTCCATTCTCTCCTCTCACTGTCCTTCTTTTCTGTACTCCCCATCTCCTCTCTTTCACTCTTGTCTTCTCTCTCCTCTCTCCATCCCTCACACTCACATCTCTCTCTCTAGTCTGTTTCTTTTTTTCCCCTGTCTTTCCCTCTTTTAATGCTCTCTATTGTCTCTCCATTCTGTCTCTGTCCTTTCTCTCTCCTCCTCCTCTTTTCCTTCTCTGTCCCTCTTCTGTTCCTCTCTTCCTCTCTCCTCTCCTTCTCGCCTTCTGCCTCTTCCTTCTCCCTCTCTCTCTGTTCCTCTCTTCCTTTGCTCCTCTCCATGTCTCGCCTTCTGCCTCTCTGTTCCTCTCTTCCTTCTCTCCAATCCTTTCACTCCCTCTCTCTCCTCTTCTGTCTCTCCCTCTCTTCTCTTCTTTCCTCCCTCTCTCTCTTCTCTCTTCTCCTCTCTCTCTCTCCTCTCTCCTCTCATTTCCTCTTCTCTTCGGCTCTCCTCTCTCGTTTCCTCCGTCTCTTCTCCTCTCCTCCCCAGTTTCCTCTTTCTCCTCTCCCGATCCCTCTCCCTCTCTCCTGTCCTCTCCTCTCCCGTTTCCCGTCTCTCTCCTCCTCCTTTCCGGTTCCCTCTCCCTCTCTCCTCTCCCGTTTTCTCTCTCTCTCCTCTCTCCTCTCCCTCTCCCTCTCTCTTCCTCTCTCTCCTCTCCCCGTTCTCCCCTCTCTTCCTGGTTGTTTGTGTGAGCTCTCTCCCCCTCTCTCTCTCCTCTCCTTCTCTCCTCTCTCTCCCTCCTCCCTCTCTCCTTCTCTCTCTCTTCTCCTCCCTCTCTCCTCTCTCTCTCTCTCCTCTCCTCCCCCTCTCCTCTCCTCCCTGGTTGTCTCTGAGCTCTCTCCTCTCCTCTCTCTCCTCCCTCTCTTCCTCCCTCCTCTCCCTCTCCCTCTCCCTCCCCCTCCTCCTCTCCTCCCTGTTGTGTGAGCTCTCTCCTCTCCTCTCCTCTCCTCCTGCCTCTCTTCCTCCTCTCTTCCCTCCCTCCTCCTCTCCTCCTCCCTCCCTCCTCCCTCTCCTCCCTGGTTGTGTGAGCTCTCTCCTCCTCTTCCTCCCTCCTCTCTTCTCCTCCCCCCCTCTCTCTCCTCTCCTCTCCTTTCTCCTCCCTCCTCTCTCTCCTCCCCTCCTCCCCTCTCCTCCCTGGTTGTGTGAGCTCTCTCCTCTCCTCCCTCTCTCCTCCCTCTCTCTCCTCCCTCTCCTCCCTGGCTGTGTGAGCTCTCTCTCCTCTCTCTCCTCCTCTCCCTCTCTCCTCTCCCTCTCTCCCCTCCCTCCCTGGTTGTGTGAGCTCTCTCCCTCTCCTCTCCTCTCCTCCCTCCCTCCCTCCCTCCCTCCCTCCTCTCCTCCTCCTCCTCCCTCCCTCCCTGGTTGTGTGAGCTCTCTCCTCCCTCCCTCCTCCCTCTCCTCCCTCCCTGTTGTGTGAGCTCTCTCCTCTCCTCTCTCCTCTCCTCTCTTCCCTGTTGTGTGAGCTCTCTCCTCTCTCTCCTCCTCCCTCCTCCCTCCCTCCCTCTCCTCTCCTCTCCTCCCTCCCTCCCTCCCTGGTTGTGTGAGCTCTCCTCCTCCTCTCTCCCTCCCTCCCTCCCTCCTCTCTCCTCCCTCCCTCTCTCTCCTCCTCCTCCCCCTCTCTTCCTGGTTGTGTGAGCTCATTACACATGGTTAGCTCATTAGCTTTAGCGCTGTGAGCACAAACAGAGGACACTGTTAGAGTGAAACAAAACAAACATGATTTAATCTGACGTGTTCAGGAGGAAAATGAAAAGTTCCACCTTCTATCGCCGTCGTTCTACCGAGGAACAGAGCGTGACATTTTTATTTTAAATTCAGCGTCGTCAGATACGAGGAAACATGTTTGAGTCACAAAAAAAACCTGGGCCTGATTGACACGTTGTTTATGTGATATATTTAGTTTTGGTCCAATCAGAAAGCAGAACGAGCGTCACATGACTCTCTCGCACTGCTCCTTTAAACTGTAAAAACGTAAAAGTCATGTCTAAAGTTGAGCTCCAGAAATGTTCAGAACTTTTTTCTCACATTAAATCACAAAAAAGTCCCTCTGTCATACGTCTGTGCAGATATAAACCTGTTTGTTGAGTTGGAGGCATGAAGGTGTGGCACTTTCTCTCACCCTCCATTTCCTCTTTTCTATCATCCTTTCTCTCTCTCCCTCCTTTTCACTCTTCTCTCCTCCTTTCTCTCTCCACCTCTTTTCCCTCCCTCCTTTCCTCTCTTCTCTCCTTTCTGTCTCTCACCATCCGTTCTTCCCTCCCTTTCCTCTCTTCTCTCATCCTTTCTCTCTCCACCTCTTTTCCCTCCCTCCTTTCCTCTCATCCTTTCTTTCTCGCCCTATCTTTCCCCTCCTTTCCTCTCTTCTCTCATCCTTTCTCTCTCCTCCTCTTTTCCCTCCCTTCATTTCCTCTCTTCTCTCATTCTTTCTCTCTCTTCTCTCCTCCTCTCTTTCCCTCCCTCTGTTCCTCTTCTCTCTCTCCCTCTCTTTTCCCTCCCTCCATTCCTCTCTTCTCTCCCTCTCTTTTCCCTCCCTCCATTCCTCTCTTCTCTCTCTCTTTTCCCTCCCTCACTGCCTCTCATCTCTCTCTTTTCCCTCCCTCTGTTTCCTCTCTCCTCTCTCTCTCCCCCCCTCTTTTCCCTCCCTCCATTCCTCTCTTCTCTCTCACTCTCTTCCCTCCCTCCCTCGTTTCCTCTCTTCTCTCACCCTCTTTTCCCTCCCTCTGTTCCTCTCTCTCTCTTTTCCCTCCCTCCATTCATTCCTCTCTTCTCTCTCCCCCTCTCTTTTCCCTCCCTCCGTTCCTCTCTTCTCTCTTTTCTCTCCCTCCATTCCTCTCTTCTCTCTCTTTTCCTCCCTCCGTTCCTCTCTTCTCTCTTCTCTCCTCCTCTCTTTTCTCTCTCCCTCTGTTCCTCTCTTCCCTCTCTCCTCCTCCCTCTCCCTCCGTTCCTCTCTTCTCTCCCTCTCTTTTCCCTCCCTCCTCTCCCTCTCTCTCTCTCTCTTTTCCCTCCCTCCCGTTCCTCTCTTCTCTCTCTTTTCCCCCCTCCCTCCGTTCCTCTCTTCTCTCTCTTTTCCCTCTTTCCCTCCCTCCGTTCCTTCCTCTCTTCTCTCCCTCTCTTTTCCCTCCCTCCGTTCCTCCTTCTCTCTCTCTCTCTTTTCCCTCCCTCCGTTCCTCTCTTCTCTCTCTTTTCCTCCCTCCTCCGTTCTCTCTTCTCTCTCTTTCTTTTCCCTCCCTCCGTTCCTCTCTTCTCTCTTCTCTCCTCCTCTCTTTTCTCTCCCTCTGTTCCTCTCTTCCCTCTCCTCCTCTCTCCCTCCGTTCCTCTCTTCTCTCCCTCTCTTTTCCCTCCCTCCGTTCCTCTCTCTCTCTCTTTTCCCTCCCTCCGTTCCTCTCTTCTCTCTCTTTTCCCTCCCTCCGTTCCTCTCTTCTCTCTCTTTTTCCCTCCCTCCGTTCCTCTCTCTCTCTCTTTTCCTCCCCTCCGTTCCTCTCTCTCTCTCTCTTTCCCTCCCTCCCTTCCTTCCTCTCTCTTCTCCCTCTCTTTTTCCCTCCCCTCCTTTCCTCTCTTTCTCTCTCTTTTCCCTCCCCCCGTTCTCTCTCTCTCTCTCTTTTCCCTCCCTCCCTCCGTTCCTCTCTTCTCTCTCTTTTCCCTCCCTCCGTTCCTCTCTCTCTCTCACAGGATAATGTTACCGTCGTTAAAGTCACGTCTGAAGAAGCTTTTGTTTGTTTCTGCCACAGAGACGAGCAGGATGAAATCACTCAGAGAGGATCATTAATGTGTTTAGTCTGAAGTCAGAGCATGAAACAGGACTGAATCGGGACTAAACCAGGACTAAAACAGGACTGAAGCAGGACTGAAACAGGACTGAAACAGGACTGAATCGGGACTAAAACAGGACTGAAACAGGACTGAAGCAGAACTAAAGCAGGACTGAAGCAGGACTAAAGCAGGACTGAAGCAGGACTGAAGCAGGACTGAAGCAGGACTGAAGCAGGACTGAAACAGGACTGAAGCAGGACTGAAGCAGGACTGAAGCAGGACTGAAACAGGACTGAAGCAGGACTGAAACGGGACTGAAGCAGGACTGAAACGGGACTAAAACAGGACTGAAACAGAACTGACTGAAAACAGGACAGGACTGAAACAAGGACTAAAACAGGACTGAAATGGGACTAAAAACAGGACTGAAGCAGGACTGAAGCAGGGACTAAAACAGGACTGAAACAGGACTGAAACAGGACTGAAAACTGAACAAGGAAAAAACAGGACTGAAACAGGACTGAAGCAGGACTGAAGCAGGACTGAAGCAGGACTGAAACAGGACTGAATTGGACTGAAACAGGACTGAAGCAGGACTGAAGCAGGATTGAAACAGGACTGAAGCAGGACTGAAACGGGACTGAAGCAGGACTGAAACGGGACTAAAACAGGACTGAAACAGAACTAAAACAGGACTGAAACAGGACTAAAACAGGACTGAAATGGGACTAAAACAGGACTGAAGCAGGACTGAAACAGGACTGAAGCAGGACTGAAACAGGACTAAAATAGGACTAAAACAGGACTGAAACCGGGACTGAAACGGGACTGAAACGGGACTGAAACAGGACTAAAACAGGACTGAAGCAGGACTGAAGCAGGACGGGGACAGGTGTTGTGTGTTTACTTGCTAGTTACTCTTTAACCTCGACGCTGCTCTCAGTGCATCACATTTATCCTGTTTACACTGTAGGCCCTTATTACAGCAGCTGTGCACCTGCTCACGGGAGGGTTACCGGTTTGATCACCACATTCATCCTGTTTACAGCACTCACTATAGTTGTACACGTGCACCTTCTGACGGGGGGTTGCTGGTTTGATTTCCACTTTGAATTTTGTAGCAACATATCTCAGTCATAGAAATGTGACACAGACAGGGCATCTGGAGTAATCTGCCAAACAAAACCAGTGGAAACGAGACTTACAGTTACAATAAAGATAAATTATAGTGGATTAGTTGGTAAAGCTTTTGCCCACCAACCAAAAGATCAGTGAGCGGACCAGTGTTTCCTTATTTTCAATGTTTCCTCGTCACAAACAGGCCTGGAGTTGTGTTTTTTTGTTTCATTTACATGTTTAACACACAAACCTGCAGATTTAGACTGAGTTCTTCTCTCAAACAGAAAACACTCTGTTCCACCTTGTGATGTCATCAAGTGGTGATACAGGAAGTGCTCCACTGTCTCCTAGGACTTGGCGTCTACATGAGGACAACACATTTTGGGTTGTCTCAGGCACAATACAATTTTTTTTCTCTACACGATCCTGATGTCCACACATGAGGACATTAAACTGCCTCGGTTTAATAATTATCGTGATTATTTTGGTCACTAAATTTGAATATCGTTCCATCCCTGATTCAAATGCGACTTTATTGCGTTCTATCAAAGTTATAAAAGCATAAAACGAACGTGAAAATGAACCTGTGGCACCTGCGTCTCTCACCTGCGTCATTTTAAACCTCACTGTCCCTTTAAACATTTGACTGTGGCTCATTTGACTAAAGCTTTTGTTTTCTCAGCTCTGCGCTCTTCCACTCCTCTGTTACATAAGTCTGCAGAAAGAGAGAGGGATGGAGGGATGAGAGACAGAGGAGGAGGAAAACGAATGAGAGACACAGTGAGGGAGGAGTGAGATGGGATAGGTGAGGGAGAAAACAATGAATGAGTGAATGGAGGAGGAGAAAAGAGAAAGAGAGGAGTTTTAAGATGAAGGGAAGAGAGGGGAGAGGTGTGAGGGAATGGGAGGAAGACAGAAGCGAAAGAGTAGAAGCAAAAAACAGTGGAGGACATATGAGCGAAAGGAAGGAAGAGAGAGGGTGGTGAGAGACAGACAAAAAGACAGACAGATGAAAAAAGGGAGAATACATAAAAAGGAAAGAGAAAGAGAAGGGGGGAGAGAGGGGAAAGGGAGACGGAGAGGACAGAGAGAGAGGGGGGGGGGGGGGAGTGACATCTGTGAGAGAGGAAGGAAGTGGAGCTGAAGATAACTCGACCCTGACCATGAGCCCGACTGTGATCCTGACTTTGTTTTGAACCTGAGCGGAAACAGAAAGAGCCACATTTGATTAGATGTTCCTTTCACACAAGGATATGTCATTTATGTTATATAAGAGAGGAGTCGAGCCCACAACCTGCAGGACAACCACAGAAACACGCTCAGAGAGGTCAGGAGTCGAGCCCACAACCTGCAGGACAACTACTCGAACCCACAACCTGCAGGACAACTACAGAAACACGCTCAGAGAGGTCAGGAGTCGAGCCCACAACCTGCAGGACAACTACTCGAACCCAAAACCTGCTGGACAATAACAGAAACACGAGGTCAGAGGAGGTCAGGAGTAGAGCCCACAACCTGCAGGACAACTACTCGAACCCACAACCTGCTGGACAATCACAGAGACACGCTCAGAGAGGTCAGGAGTCGAGCCCGCAACCTGCAGGACAACTACTCGAACCCACAACCTGCAGGACAACTACAGAAACACGCTCAAAGAGGTCAGGAGTCGAGCCCACAACCTGCAGGACAACTACTCGAACCCACAACCTGCTGGACAATAACAGAAACACGCTCAGAGAGGTCAGGAGTCGAACCCACAACCTGCAGGACAACTACTCGAACCCACACAACCTGCAGGACAACTACAGAAACATGCTCAAAGAGGTCAGGAGTCGAGCCCACAACCTGCAGGACAACCACAGAAACACGCTCAAAGACGTCAGGAGTAGAGCCCACAACCTGCAGGACAACTACTCGAACCCACAACCTGCTGGACAATCACAGAAAACACTCTCAGAGGTCAGGAGTCGAGCCCACAACCTGCAGGACAACTACTCGAACCCACAACCTGCTGGACAATCACAGAGACACGCTCAGAGGAGGTCAGGAGTCGAGCCCCACAACCTGCAGGACAACTACTCGAACCCACAACCTGCAGGGACAACACAGAACACGCTCAAAGAGGTCAGGAGTCGAGCCCACAACCTGCAGGACAACTACTCGAACCCACAAACCTGCTGGACAATAACAGAAACACGCTCAGAGAGGTCAGGAGTCGAACCCACAACCTGCAGGACAACTACTCGAACCCACAACCTGCAGGACAACTACAGAAACATGCTCAAAGAGGTCAGGAGTCGAGCCCACAACCTGCAGGACAACCACAGAAACACGCTCAAAGACGTCAGGAGTAGAGCCCACAACCTGCAGGACAACTACTCGAACCCACAACCTGCTGGACAATCACAGAAACACGCTCAGAGAGGTCAGGAGTCGAGCCCACAACCTGCAGGACAACTACTCGAACCCACACCTGCAGGACAACCACAGAATCACGCTCAGAGAGGTCAGGAGTTGAACCCACAACCTCCCTATTAAGAAGAGACAGGATAACCACTCTGCCACAGTAGCACAGGGAGGCCACGCACTGTCCACTCACAGAGATCAGGAGTCTAACCCACAACCTTTTGTCCTTTTGTCTGGTGTTTGGTTCAGAGCCAAACTTTGGGGAATCCTCCAACAAAACATTTTACTGCACAGAGAGAAGAGAGCTGCAAAACAGGGTCCTGGTTCAGACCCGGTTTAGTACTAGCCCTGGTTCAGACCCGGTTTAGTCCTAGTCCTGGTTCAGACCCGGTTTAGTCCTAGTCCTGGTTCAGACCTGGTTTAGTCCTAGTCCTGGTTCAGACCCGGTTTAGTCCCAGTCCTGGTTCAGACCTGGTTTAGTCCTAGACCTGGTACAGAGTCTGAACCAGGACTAGGACTAAACCGGGTCTGAACTTCAGACCTGGTTTAGTCCTGGACTTCAGGGAGAGTCCTGGTCCAGATCTGTCTGGGCAAGTTTTATGTTTTCAAAACTTTACAGTTGAGAAACTTTGAGAGTTTAGGCTCAAAATAATGAGGCTGGATTCCTGTTACGTCTAGACCTGGAACTAAAACCAGGACTAAAGCAGGACTAAAGCAGGTCTAAACCAGGTCTAAACCAGGTCTAAACCAGGTCCAAATCAGAACTGAACCAGGTCTACACAAGGTCTAAACCAGGACTTAATCAGGACTAAACTAGGTCTAAACCAGGTCTAAACCAGGACTAAACCAGGACTTAATCAGGACTAAACCAGGTCTAAACCAGGTCTAAACCAGGACTTAATCAGGACTAAACCAGGTCTAAACCAGGTATAAACCAGGACTAAACCAGGAAAACCAGGACTAAACCAGGAAAACCAGGACTAAACCTGGACTAAACCAGGACTAAACCAGGACTAAACAGGACTAGATCAGGACTGAACCAGGACTAAACCAGGTCTGAACCAGGTCTAAACCAGGTCTAAACCAGGACTGGTAATCAGGACTAACCAGGTCTAAACCAGGTCTAAACCAGGACTTCGGTGGATTAAACCATTACTAAACCAGACTAGATCAGGTTAACCAGGACTGTGACTAAACCAGGTCTAAACCAGGACTTAATCAGGACTAAACCAGGACTAAACCGTCTAAACCAGGTCTAAACCAGGTCTAAACCAGGTCTAAACCAGAACTGAACCAGGACTAAACCAGGACTAAACCAGGTGATATTTGTGAGCTCAGGACAGAGCAGCAGTGACGTTTGTGCAGGAGCCAAAAGTGAAGCTCTCAACGAACTAAAACCAACACGGCGACAGCGACAGACGAACTTCAGCCCGTTTCAGCGTCAGGATCATTTAGTTTGTGCTTTTGTGGACAGAGAGAACATGCAAACTCCTCACAGAACGACCCGGGACTCGAACCAGGGACCTTCTGACCCGCCGACAGTTCAGCAGCAGGACTTTAATCGTCTTTGTTTGGAGCCTCTGAGCGTTCAGGAAGTGGTTCCAGGAAGTTTGTTGATTTAATAACAGATAATGAGAACAACAGGAAACAATAAACGAGAGAAAAGAGAGAGTTACATAAGAAGAGGACAGAGCGAAGAGGAAGAAGAGTTTAAACTTTTACAACAGACTCAGTCGTCTCTTTGAAAACCGACAAATATTTATAATTATTGTTGATCTCTCCACTGCAGTTTCCTGAGTCTCTTCTCTCTCTCTCTTCTCTCTCTCCCTCCTCTTTTCCCTCATTCTTCCCCCCCCTCTCCCCTCTCTATTTTCCCTCTCCTCTCGCTTTCTCCTCTATTCCCTCTTTCCTCCTCTCTTCCACCTCTTTTCCCTTTCTTCCCTCTCCCTCCACTTTTCCCTCTCTCCCTCCTCTCTCCCCTCACTTCCTCCACTTTTCCCCCTCTTCTTTTTTCTCTTTCTTTCTCTCCACTCTCTCCATCTTTTCTCTTCCTCCTTTTTTCTCTCACTCCTCTCTCTCTCCCTCCTCTTTTCCCTCTCTCCTCTCTTCCTCTCCCTCCTTCTCTCCTCTCCCCCCTCTCTCCCCTCCCTCCCTCTCTGCTCTCTTCCTCGCCCTCCTCTCTCCCTCTTTCTTCCCTCTCTCTCTCTCCCTCCTCCCTCCTCTCTCTGCTCTCTTCCCTCTCCCTCTCTCCTCCCTCCCTCCCTCTCTCTCTTCTCCCCTCCCTCTCTCCTCTCTCCCTCCCTGTCTCTCTCTCTCCTCTCTTCTCTTCCCCCTTCTCCCTCTCTCTCCTCTCTTCTCTTCCCTCCCTCTCTCCTCTCTCTCCTCTCTCTCCCTTCCTCTCCTCTCTCTCCTCTCCCTCTCCCTCCCTCTCTCTCTCCCTCTTCTCTTCTCCCTCTCTCCTCTCCTCTCCTCTCCCTCTCTCTCTCTCCCTCTCCTCTCTCCTCTCTTTCTTCTCTCTGTTTGATGAATCACTTTTATAACTGACATATTTATTCTCAGATTCTTTCTCATGAGACAAATCAGTCGACCGTCGTTTATTTAATGACGTCACATCAGAAGAACTCGTGTCCTGTCAAAACATCTACACTCCCTCCTCTCCCTCCCTCTCTCTCCCTCCCTCCCTCTTTCTCTCTGTCTCCCTCCCTCCCTCCCTCCTCTCTCTCTCCCTTTCTTTTTATATCTCTCCTTCATCCCTCTCTACATCTCTCTCCCTCTTTCTCACTTCCGATCCCCTCTTTCTTTATCCTCTCTTTTTATATAAACCCCTTTTGCTTCTCTCTCTCTCCCTTTCTCACCTCCCCTCTTTCTCTCTCTCTCTCTCCCCTCCTTCTCTCCTCTTCCCTCTCTTTTCCCGTGCACATTATTCTGGATCATCTTTCTCTAAACTTGCCCTGTCTCTCTCTTTAACTGGTCCCCCACTCTCACTTTTACCTCCAAAGAGACCTAAGGGGGCGGGGTCTTATCTCTCTCTCGATCTGTCCCTCTTTTTCATCCCCTTCTCTATCCTTTCCTCCATCTCCCTCTTCCCCTTTTCTCTTCCTCCTCTCTCTCTATATTTAACTGTTGTGCAGGTCGTGGCCTGTTCATGTGAAAACCTTTAGCCCTCCTCTCTCCTCTCCCTTCCCTCTCTCTTCTCACTCCACTCCTCTCCCTCTCTCTTCTCTCTCTTCCCTCTCTTCTAGCTCCACTCTCCTCCCACTCTCTCTTCTCCCTCCTCTCCCTTCCCTCTCTCTTCTCGCTCCACTCTCCTCCCTCTCTCTCTTCTCCCTCCTCTCCCTTCTCACTCCACTCTCCTCCCTCTCTCTTCTCGCTCCACTCTCCTCCCTCTCTCTTCTCTCCCTTCCCTCTCTCTTCTCGCTCCACTCTCCTCCCCCTCTCTCTTCTCCCTCCTCTCCCTTCCCTCTCTTCTCAGTCCACTCTCCTCCCTCTCTCTTCTCTCCCTTCCCTCTCTCTTCTCACTTCACTCTCCTCCCTCTCTCGCTTCTCCCTCCTCTCCCTTCCCTCTCTCTTCTCGCTTCACTCTCCTCCCTCTCTCTCTCTTCTTTCTCTCTTTCCTTCTCTTTGTCCATATTAAATGATCACACAGGTTGGAGCAGGCCTATTCTTTGTAAATTACGCTCTTTCTTTCTTTCTCCTCCCTCTCTCTCTTTCTCCTCCCTCCCTCTCTCTCTCTTTCTCCTCCCTCTCTCCCTCTCTTTTCTTCTCTCCATCCATATTAAATGATCACAGTTTGTAGCAGGTCTATGGCACTGGCTCCTCCCTCTCTCTTTCCCTCCCTTCTCTTCTTCTCTTCGTCTGTATTAAATCATAACGCAGGTTGGAGCAAGTCTCTCTTCTCACTTCATCCTCTCCTCCCTCCCTCCCTTCCTCCCTTCTTAATCTTTCTCTCCTCTCTCTTTCTCTCTCCTCTCTCATTGCACCCTCTCTTCCCTCCCTCTCGCTCCTCTCCCTCCCTCTCTTCCCTCCCTCCCTCCTTCTCTCTGTCCATATTAAATAATCACGCAGGTTGGAGCAGGTCTGTTGGTCTTCTCCTCCCTCCTTCCTTCCTCTTTTTCTCCTCTCCCTCCCTCTCCCTTTCTCCTCTCTCTCCTCCCTCTTCCCTCTCTTTCCCCCTCTCTCCTCTCTTCTCTCCCTCTTTCCTTCCCTCCGTCTATATCAAATGCTCATGCAGGTTGGAGCAGGTCTACTGGCCTGCTCTTCCTTCTCGCTCTCCCTACTCTCTCCCTCCTCTCTCTCTCCCTTCGCTCTCCCTTCTCGCTCTCTCCTCCCTCTCTCCCCTCTCTCCTCCTTCTCTCCGCTCTCTCCCCCTTTCCTTCCCTATATCGCTCGATGGCACAGGTCAGAGCAGGTCTATTCCCCCTGTCCTCCCTCTCTCTCTCTCTCTCTCTCTCGTCCCTCTCTCTGCTCTCTCCCCCTTTCCTTCCCTATATCGCTCGATGGCACAGGTTGGAGCAGGTCTATTCCCCCTCTTCTCTCCCTCTCTCCCTCTCCTCTCCCTCCTCTCTCTCCTCCCTTCTCTCCCTCTTTCCTTCCCTCCGTCTGTATTGCTCGATGGCGCAGGTCAGAGCAAGTCTATTCCCCCTCTCCTCTCCTCTCTCTCTCTCTCCTCCCTTCTCTCCCTCTTTCCTTCCCTCGGTCTGTCTCGCTTGATGGTGCAGGTTGGAGCAGGTCTATTCCTCCTCTCCTCTCCTCTTCCTCCTCTCTCTCTTTCTCTCTCCCTCGAGTCTCCCTTCTCTCACTCTTTCCTTCTCTCTTCTCTCTCGATGGCGCAGGTCGGAGCAGGTCTATTCCCCCTCTTCTCTCCCCTCTCTCTCTCTCTCTCTCTCCTCCCTCCTCTCTCTCCCTCTTTCCTTCTCTCCTCTCTTCTCTCTCGACGCCGCAGGTCGGAGCAGGTCTCCCCCCCCTCTTCTCTCCCCTCTCTCTCTCTCTCTCTCTCCTCCCTCCTCTCTCTCCCTCTTTCCTTCTCTCCTCTCTTCTCTCTCGACGCCGCAGGTCGGAGCAGGTCTATTCCCCCTCTCCTCTCCTCTCCGTCCTTTCTCTCTCTCTCTCCTCCCTCCTCTCTTCCTCTTTCCTTCTCTCCTCTCTTCTCTCTCGATGGCGCAGGTCGGAGCAGGTCTATTCCCCCTCTCCTCTCCTCTCCGTCCTTTCTCTCTCTCTCTCCTCCCTCCTCTCTTCCTCTTTCCTTCTCTCCTCTCTTCTCTCTCGATGGCGCAGGTCGGAGCAGGTCTATTCCCCTTCTCCTCTCTCTCCTCCTCTCTCTCCCTCTTTCCTTCTCTCCTCTCTTCTCTCTCAACGCCGCAGGTCAGAGCAGGTCTATTCCCCCTCTCCTCTCTCTCCTCCCTTCTCTCCCTCCTTCCTTCTCTCCTCTTCTCTCTCTCGCAGGTCGCAGCAGGTCTGAGGCGTTGGTATTGGCCTACAGCAGATCTCAGACGTGCTCAGTCCGATCTCACCTCGTAAAGTTCAAATCTAAACGTCCTCAGATATTAGCCTCACTTTAACGAGACAAAAGTATAATTTCATCTGACAAATAAACCTATTGTGACCTGAAACATCTTCAGGCAAACGTGGAAGTGAACACGAAAGAAAAAGACACGGATAAACCTGCACTTCAGAGGAAATAAGGGCGTCGAAAATCAGATGTGAATCAATACTAAAAACAGAAATGAAGCTTTCTGAATATGATCTCGAGCTGTATCAGTGCAAGTATAAGACACATAGACTAGTATACAGTGGTCCCTCACTATAACACGGGTCATCTTAAGTGGTTTCGCTTTTTTTGGTGCGTCTTGACTGGCTAAAGGACTGTAGACCACTGTGTTCTGCATCCTGATTGGCTGAGGGACTGTAGACCATTGTGTTCTGCGTCCTGATTGGCTGAGGGACTGTAGACCATTGTGTTCTGCGTCCTGATTGGCTGAGGGACTGTAGACCATTGTGTTCTGCGTCCTGATTGGCTGAGGGACTGTAGACCATTGTGTTCTGCGTCCTGATTGGCTGAGGGACTGTAGACCATTGTGTTCTGCGTCCTGATTGGCTGAGGGACTGTAGACCATTGTGTTCTGCATCCTGATTGGCTGAGGGACTGTAGACCATTGTCCATCAGTCTCCTCCGTGTCTCCTGTACAGTACAGAATGTGTCAGACAAATTTACATAAATGTTGGATCAGTGTGACTCTGAAGTGCTGTATGTTTGCAAGTTTTCTCCCCGACAAAACCCACAATGTCGATGAAACGTTCTGCACCGACAAAGGCACCGACGAAGGTTTGAACTTTGAGAGAGTTTAAACAAGAGAGAAATGTGAGAAAATGTTAATGCCTGTGTGAGAAAAGTGTATAAAGTGTGTGGTGAGGGGTTTACAGCTTAAAACATATAGAATAATTGTATAAAATAAAGCTGATACTTCGCGGATTTCGCCTGTTGTGGGTTATTTTTAGAACATAACCCCCTCGATGAACCAGGGAACACAGTGAACCTCCTGGACACTGAGATTTACACAGATATAAAACACATGGAACTAGAAAAGAACGTACTGCGATTTAATGCTGAAAATCACAGTGTTTTTTTATTATCATCGTGGTATCAGAATCGATATAGAGTCTATTCCTTAGTATTGAAATCAAGTTTGAATTTTAGTATCATGACCAACGCTCCAGAGTGACCAATTTAGTAAATGTGGGTTAAATCGAAAAAAAAACGCTAAAATGATCGTTATAATTGACAACTAAAAGAAAAGAAAAAAGGATGAATGCACTCGCTCGCACCTGTTACCCCCTCAAAAACAGACCTGGAGTTGTTTTGTTTCATTCACACATGTTTGAGTAACTTTCTAGTCTGTAACATCTCCAAAACTCAAAAAATTCTCTTTCCACCTTGTGATGTCATGAAGTGGCAGTTTTTCAAGCTAACAGCTACATTTTGCCTTTACCACTTGAAATTGTCAATTCCAGTGCTGAAATCAAAGTGATTCTACTGAAGGTGTGTGGAGTTTGAAGAACTCAGCACTTCCTGTATTACCACTTGATGACATCACAGGTTTGTGTTTTCTGAAGAACTGCTTAAATATGCAGGATTTGTGTGTTAAACATGTGAGAATGAAACAAAAAAACACAACTCCAGGTCTGTTTGAGAAACAACATTAGAGCATAGATCAGAAAATAGAGTAATTTGAGCGTTTTAGAGCAGCGTCAAACCTGCAGACTCTCCGCACCGTTTACAGCTACTCAAATGAGACTGTCGATACGCAAGGTGAAAAAGAAAAATGTGCGGGTTAATACGAACATTTTAAGACCGAAATGACGAGTCTGACAGCAGCAGTTACAGAGAGAGGGGCTATGGTTTTTCAATAGAAAGTGAATTGGAGCAGGAAAAGAGTCTATGCTGATTTTCTGTTTGAAACGTAGCAGCTCGCAGGTGAGCTATGTCCATTTATATAAAAAGTCCATGATCTGGAGCCCTGGTTGCGACAAAGTCTGAAACACTCAGGATTTTTGCCATTTTGTTTAAACATTAGAAGAAAATATATCAGTGCCGAGGAAAAAAAGGACCAAAGACGAACGAAAAACTTAAACTGAAGTTCCCGTTCTTTGGCTCCTCCCCCTCAGTGTTTCAACAAGTTCTAGAGGAGCCGCCTGAAGCTAAAATCACAATCTACACAATCTACAAATCTGATCAGAGCAAACAAAAGAAACACGGCGTGACAAAAAACACTCCGCTCTATTACACACGCTACGTATGTGACCCAAACTGCACTTACAAGACCACACCTGCAGGGGGAGTGCATGCAAAAACGACTATTTATGAGGGAAACAGTGTATTTATAGAAAAACGTGTGTGTTAGACGCTCTCCCTGTGTCTCCATGGACTTTTTAAACCAGAAAAAAGTGCTTTTTTACTGTGAACAGACTCGCCTCTCCACAGACCTAACCTGTAACCTGTGTAACTTGAATGAATAACACACTGCGGAACATTCTGGGCAAAGGAACAACATCTAACAGACACTCCACCAGAAAGTTGACGTAATATACCTTTAAATAAACACTAATCTGAACTAGTTGGACCTAACTTTGCCCGCTCACCAGAGGGTTTCTAGTTCAAACCTTGTCCATGTCGCTCGCTCCAGTTACTGTAATGTGGCTGGTAGAGACGGGGGAGGGCATCTGACATAAAATAAGTATAACCTAGGCTGGCTTGAGTGGATTGCAGAAGGAGAGAATGAACAAATACATGAAAGATCTGACTCGAAAAAATACATGAAAAGACTTCAGACGCTGCTGAAGGAAGCAAGATTCAAAAAAAAAAAATCTAAAAAAAGAATATATTCAAGTTTGGAGTGAGTGATTTGACTTCCTCAGCAGCTTTTTTACACAGAATCAGACGCTATGGAGTGCAGGGAAGGAAACACAGGGCATTTCAGAACGTGTTTGTAAAAATTTAAGCTATTCAGCAGTTTGGAGTGAGTGATTTACGCTATGGGGTCACAGGGCAGGCTTTTTACATAGAATAAGACGATATGGAGGAAGGCACTGATAGGGAGGGCATCTGACACACGGGAACATTTCAGAACGTGTTTGTAGAAAGTTAAGCTACAGGGTCAGCAGCTTTTACACAGAATAAGACCTTATGGAGATGCAGGGAGGGCATCTGACACACAGGGACATCAGAATGTGTTTGTAGAGATTTAAGCTACAGGGTCAGCAGCTTTTTACATAGAATAAGACGCTATGGAGACACAGGGAGGGCATCTGACACACGGGGAGGGCATCTGACACACGGGGAGGGCATCTGACACACAGGGAGGGAGGCACAGGGGCATTATGGGAGCATTTTGTATTGTCTGACAGTTCTGTTTTTAGGCACATTTTGATAAGACTTTGGTCAGATTGTGCTCAGTGAAATGGACATTGTTTTATGCGTTTCCTGTTTACGACTCTCACAGCCCGAGCGTTTAGAGCGCGTCCAGTCACATCGTCAGGGCGACGCTGGTCAGTGCCGGACGGGGGATAGTCCTGGTTTAGTTCTCGGTTAGTCTAAGCTCAGTCTGTGTCCAGGGGTTTAGTCCTGGTCCAGGTCTGATTGAGCCTCTGTTAGGGAGGATACAGGAGGATGGGAGGGCATCTGACACACAGGGATATGAGGATGGGAGGGCATCTGGCTCACTGTGATATGTAAAGCATGCATTATTTAGTGTCTGTCATCACTACTTGACTCACTTTCTTTCACGTCAAACCACATAAACAAATCCATCATCGAGTTTTCACCGTGTCAGAATCTGAGATGAGCCAAGAGCATAAACGAGGAACGCACCGGAGCAACCAGCCCCAGAGACGTGTGCCAGGAATGTTCCGCAGTGTGGAATTAAACTGGAGACACAGAAGTTCAATTGTTACAGTGTTTTTCACCTGTAATTAAATAAATGAGCAGGGATTCAAACCGCCAACCTTCAGCTCAGTGGACAAAGTGCTAAGAATCCCTTGAAAAAAATCAATAAACCAGGACTAAAGAAGGACTAAAGGAGGACTAAACCAGGACTAAAGGAGGACTAAACCAGGACTAAACCAGGACTAAAGCAGGACTAAACCAGGACTAAACAAGGACTAAACCAGGACTAAACAAGGACTAAACCAAGACTAAAGGAGGACTAAAGCAGGACTAAAGCAGGACTAAAGCAGGACTAAACCAGGACTAAAGCAGGACTAATGCAAGACTAAAGCAGGACTAAAGCAGGACTAAACCGGGTCTAAACCAGGATTAAACCAGGACTAAACCAGGTCTAAACCAGGTCTAAACTAGGGCTAAACCAAGACTAAACCAGGACTAAACCAGGTCTAAATCAGCTCTAAACCAGAACTAAACAAGGTCTAACCCAGGACTATACCAAGACTACACCAGATCTAACCCAGGATTAAACAACGTCGAAACCAGGTCTAAATGAGACTAAATCAGGGACTAAATCAGGACTAAACCAGGTTAAAATCAGGGCTAAACCAGAATTAAACCAGGTCTAAACCAGGACTAAACCAGATCTAAACCAGGACTACACAGGACTAAACCAGGACTAAACCAGATCTAAACCAGGACTACACGGGACTAAATCAGGACTTATAGGTCTAAACCAGGACAAAACCAGGACTAAACAGGACTAAACGGGACTAAATCGGGACTAAATCAGGACTAAATCAGGACTAAATCAGGACTAAATCAGGACTAAATCAGGACTAAATCAGGAATTGTAGGTCTAAACCAGGACTAAACCAGGACTAAACGGTACTAAACGGGACTAAACGGGACTAAATCAGGACTTATAGGTCTAAACCATGCCCACACCAGAGCCCTGTAAATCTGACAGTAACTGGTAAATTTATTTCTCAGTATCAGGCCAAACCAAACCGGGACTAAACAGACTGGACTGAACTACATCCTGTTCTGAATCCTGCAGGGTCTTGACTCTTGGACCACAGAGCGTGACAAGCCTCTGTCCTGGGGATTCGGGACCGTCGTAACCACAGCCATTAATTCAACTCAAATTCAAAGTTTATTTATACAGCACATTTAAAATAACAGCTGACCAAAGTACTTCATATAAGAGTCAAATACACAGAAAACACGATGCACAGGGCGAGAACCAAATAACACCAACATGTGCAGCTGCTGTTAAATACCAGGGAGAAGAGGAGGCGTTTCAGTCTGGTCTTAAACTGTGTTAAAGACTGCGAGGATCTGACAGGTAGAGGGCGCTGTTCCATACTCTGGGCGCTGCGCAAATCTGTTCATCAGTCCTCTGGGTTTTCTTTTTTTACTCCTAAACCGCCATGTTTGTTTTGACACAACGGATCATGCACCTCTCTGATTGGTTAATCCGCCTGTCAATCACGCCCCTTGGAATTGGGGAGACAGGACTAAACCAGGACTAAACCAGGACTAAACCAGGTCTAAACCAGGTTTAAACTGGGACTAAACCGGGACTAAACCAGGTTTAAATCAGGACTAAACCAGGTCTAAACCAGAACAAAACCAGGACTAAACCAGGACTAAACAAGTTCTAAACCAGGACTAAACCAGGTCTAAACCAGAACAAAACCAGGACTAAACCAGGACTAAACCAGGACTGAACCAGGACTAAACCAGGACTGAACCAGGACTGAACCAGGACTGAACCAGGACTAAACCAGGACTAAACCAGGACTAAACCGGGACTAAACCGGGACTAAACCGGGACTAAACCAGGTCTAAACCAGGTCTAAACCAGAACAAAACCAGGACTAAACCGGGTCTAAACCGGGACTAAACCAGGACTAAAAGACTAAACCAGGACTAACCAGGACTAAACCAGGTTGAAACGGGACTAAACGGGGACTAAACCAGGTTCTAAATCAGGACTAAACAAGTTCTAAACCAGGACTAAACCAGGACTAAACCAGGTCTAAACCAGAACAAAACCAGGACTAAACCGGCTCTAAACTGGGACTAAACCAGGTCTTTCTGACAGCACCAGCGTTGCACAGTACATCCAGTGTCTCTCTACTTTCTCTAACTGCACCTTTAGTCTGGACTCGGGCCAATGGGAGTGTCGCTCTCACACTGATATTAAACCTAGAAAACACAAACTGCACCTCTGCAGATTATAAGGTTTAGACCTGGTTTAGTCCTGGGTTAGACCTGGTTTAGACCTGGTTTAGACCTGGTTTAGTCCTGGGTTAGACCTGGTTTAGACCTGGTTTAGACCTGGTTTAGTCCTGGGTTAGACCTGGTTTAGACCTGGTTTAGTCCTGGTTTAGTCCTGGTTTAGTCCTGGTTTAGACCTGGTTTAGACCTGGTTTAGACCTGGTTTAGACCTGGTTTAGACCTGGGTTAGTCCTGGGTTAGACCTGGTTTAGTCCTGGTTTAGTCCTGGTTTAGTCCTGGTTTAGTCCTGGTTTAGACCTGGTTTAGACCTGGTTTAGACCTGGTTTAGTCCTGGTTTAGTCCTGGTTTAGTCCTGGTTTAGTCCTGGTTTAGACCTGGTTTAGACCTGGTTTAGACCTGGTTTAGACCTGGGTTAGTCCTGGGTTAGTCCTGGTTTAGTCCTGGTTTAGTCCTGGTTTAGACCTGGTTTAGTCCTGGTTCAGTCTTGGCTTAGTCCTGGTTTAGACCTGAGTTAGTCCCGGTTCAATCCTGGTTTAGTCCTGGTTTAGTCCTGGTTTAGTCCTGGTTTAGTCCTGGTTTAGTCCTGGTTTAGTCCTGGTTTAGTCCTGGTTTAGACCTGGTTCAGTCTTGGCTTAGTCCTGGTTTAGACCCGAGTTAGTCCCGGTTCAATCCTGGTTTAGTCCTGGTTTAGACCTGGTTTAGTCCCGGTTTAGACCTTGTTTAGACCTGTTTTTTTACTGTGTTCCCTGGTTTGATCTTGGTTTGAACCCAGTTTGATCTTGATGTAGGCTTGGTTCAAACCTGTTCTAGTTCTAGTCCTGGTTTAGTTCTGACTTTTGATGTGGTCTTTGTGCAGTGGGAACAAAGCCTTGATCCTGGTTTATCCTGGGTTAGACCTGGTTACCATCTAGTAATTTGCAGATTATAACATAGAGTGGTCCTCCTGCCTCCTCCTCTCGGTCAGGAGGTTGTGGGTTTGATTCCTGATCCCTCTGAGGGGGGTGTGCTGTCATGGCAGAGTGGTTATCCTCAGGGTTGTGGGTCAGATTCCTCACACAGGTGTCGCTCGGGGCTGTTTGACACACCCACATTCAGTCAGTTCTGAGCGAGGTTAAACTGAAACTGCAACTCAAACACACGAGGAACTTAGAGATTTTTTTCAGTACTTGGTCACAAACAAAAAGTAGATTATTATTTGACATTTTGTTCACTGTAAATCGCTAAATTTATTTAAAAAAAAACAACATTTAAATCACCATGTTTCCTTTTAATGTTGTAAAAATGTTATATTCACTAAAAATTACGTATTAACATGTTTTGTAAGTTTCAGTTTCATTTTTGCCACTGTGACTCTCCCCTCGCTTTGCTCTCGACGCTAAGTCCCTCCCCCTTCAGAGCGCAATCAGCGGCGTGTATCCTGCTGATAAAACTACTGCACATCATATCAGGTTTGTGAAGTCGTAGTATACAGTTTTTTAGCATGTTTTTGTATATTTACAGAGAATTGCTGTATGGGAACAAGCGTGACGTAGGCTTGTGGGCGGAGACTTGTACATGCTCGTACTGCTAACCGTAAAGGTGGGTTCGATTAGGGCCCAGGAGAGATTGCTAATTTACTCAAACACGCATGGACGACATTTAAAACCTCTTCAGAGTGGTGTTTCTGTTCTGATTTTGGGCTCTACAAAAGTAAAAGTAGTCCTGGTTTAGTCCTGGTTCAGTCCTGTAGTAAAAGTACCAGAGCAGTGCAGTGGGCGGGGATAGGGGGTAGGTGAAAACGGGACTTTTCTAAGCACTCGCGCCTCAAATACAGAATCTAAATACAGCTCAATGGAAACGCCGTTATAACCTGCTCGTCTCCATGGAGATAGATAAGTTTAATGCCGTACTGCGTAGCGTAAAGACAAAGCGGCTGCGTTTCCATGGAGACGAGCAGTAAAGTTCTGTAGTGCAGCTTTAGTTTGACCCTGTGTAATAATGTGGAGGTGTGTCCCTGAGTCAAAGACACGCACTCAGCAAATAAAGGAGAGACACATTCTACTGTACTACCTCATACTCACTCTCTCCTTCTTTTCTCTACCTCTTTTATACCCATCTGTCTTCCTCTCTCCCATTCCCTTTCTCCTCTCCATCCTTTTTTCTCTCAACCTTCCCTCTTTCTCTCTCACTGACCTGAAGTCTTCTCAATTCTCTCTCACCCTCTTCTCTCACTCCCTTATTCTCTCTTCTCCCCTGCCCTCTCTCACCCCTTTCTCCTCCACTCCTCCTTCCTCTACCCTTCCCTCGCCTCTCTCCCTTCTCTCCATTCTTGATATCCCTCGTTCTCATCCTTTCCTCTCTACCCTCTTTCTTCAGTCCTTCTCCCCACTTTCTTCCTTTCTTATTCCAGCTCTCTTTTCTCTCTTCCTGTCCCTCTTATCTGATCTGACTCCTCTCTTCTCTAGTCTTTCTTTCTCTTCCTCGTTTCCTAACCCTCCCCTCTTCTCTCTCTCCCCCTCCTCCTCTCTTTCCATCCCCCTCCTTCTTTCTTTCTTTCTTTCTTTCTTTTCTCTCTCTTTCTTAATAACCCTTTTTAACCTCTCATTTTTTTGCCTCGAGAAAAAGTCACCAAATCCTGTCTGTGTCTGAGCAGATCTGTTCCCACACACGCCCAAATACTGCAAATACTACTACTGCAAATAGTACCATTACCACTACCACCACGTACTACTATTGCTGCTACAACTATGACTAACTATTAATACAACTACTATTACTACTGTAAGTACTACTACAAGCACTACTATTACTATTACAACTACTATTACTACTACTACAACTGCTACTACTGCAAATACTACTATTACCACTACCACCAAGTACTACTACTGCTACTACTATTGCTACTACTGCTATTACTATGACTAGCTACTACTACAACTACTACTATTACAAGTACTACTAACACTACTACTACTACAACAACTATAAGTACTACTACAAGTACTACTATCACTATTACAACTACTATTAATTACTACTACAAGGACTACTGCAAATACTACTATTACCATTACCACCAAGTACTACTACTGCTACTGCTACTACTGTTATTAGTGCTACTGCTATGACTAGCTACTACTACAACTATTACTACTGCAAGTACTACTATTACCATTAAAAGTACTACTAACACTACTACTGCAAATACTACTACTATGCTATTGGTGCCACTATTATGACTAACTACTACCACAAGTACTACAACAACAACTACAACAACAACTAACTACTACTACTACATATATTGTGTAAGCAGCTCTTGAGGTAAAAGTAAGTCCGCGGTGTGCTGTCTGTATCTAATTCTAAAGTGTTATATTGTCTGATAATCAGGAAGTGTGCATTAGCATGCTGGTTATTGTTAGCTTTATCGTCACTGTAAAACGCAGAGATGTGAAAAGTGCTTATAAACTCATCCTGGTGAGTAATTAGGATGTTCTGAAGGCATAAGTTAAGTGAGGAATAACTTTATACCACTGCACACTGTCTAGTTGTGTATTCTCACGTTTTTAAGTGTGTACAGATCAGGCAGAGCGTGTTTAAAGTCACTCGTGTATCTGAACTCTAACCTGTAATCTTTGTGTTACTGTTCCTATTGTGTGGCCCCGCCCCCTCCGTCGCACTGTAACCAGATCCTCCATTCACACACACAAGAGTAACTAAAGCCGCACTCAGGAGCTTTGCGGGCCTGTCCGACCGGTTTGGACCTGAGGACGATAATAAGCACGTAGAGGATCACGTGTGTGGTAACCGCGGCGACACACCCTCGTCTGCTGAAGCTCCTCCTCCAAAGCGCCACACGCTACAAGAAATAAACACAGACCAGACCCATATGTGAGGAAAGTAGAGCGTCGCCTTCAGTTTGGTCGATTAATCGGTTGACGACACCAGAAGAGAGGTCTGAACCAGGTCTGAACCAGGTCTGAACCAGGCCTGAACCAGGTCTGAACCAGGTCTGGACCAGTTCTTAACCAGGTCTTAACCAGGTCTAAACCAGGACTGAATCAGGCCTGAACCAGGTCTGAACCAGGTCTGAACCAGGTCTGAACCAGGTCTGAACCAGGTCTAAACCAGGACTGAATCAGGCCTGAACCAGGTCTGAACCAGGTCTAAACCAGGTCTGAACCAGGTCTTAACCAGGTCTTAACCAGGTCTGAATCAGGTTTGAACCAGGTCTGGACCAGGTCTGAATCAGGTCTTAACCAGGTCTGAACCAGGTCTAAACCAGGTCTGGACCAGGTCTGAACCAGGTCTAAACCAGGTCTGGACCAGGTCTGAACCAGTTCTGGACCAGGCCTGAACATAAACACTGTGGTCCCTCGCTGTACCGTGGTTCACTTTTCATGGTCTCGCTGTTTCGTGGATTTTTTTGTGTGCAGTTTTGCATGTTTTTTGTTGTTTTTTTAATATATGAAGGCACCTGTTCTGCGTCCTGATCGTCTCAGGGACGTGTCATGTCTCCTGTACAGAACAGAACACGTTCAGCCAAATGTACAGACACATGTATGTACAAATGTACATACATGTTTGATGTTCGATCCGGCGTCAAGAACGTGTCGGACGCCTCTTCGTTGGGGCCTTGAGGACAGACGCCTCTAACGTCACGATAATGACGTCTCCTTGTCTCTGGGGCGTAGTCTCTGATTGGGTGACACTGCGCATTAAACGCCAAAAAGTTCAGCTTTTTCAGTGTTTGGAGGCTCGAACAAAGCGTCTGACGCCTGAACGCTGAAGATACGCCACGTCAGCGCCTGATTCGTGCTGCTCTAACGCTTGAAAATGAGCCGCAGAAACGCAGCGCCACAGAAACGCAGCGCGGCCAAGACGCCGCGTCCAGAGACTTTACACGTGACTAAACATCAAGAAAGATGAAAATAACATGAGGACGACATAGGAGCAGTAAGTTTGATCAAGGATGAAAAAAGAGCTGTGACCATCGTGTGGATGGAGTCTGTTCAACTTTGTGGATCAGTGACTGCAGGAAAAAGAACATTACGGGACATTACAGCAGCACCAGGACAAAGAGGCGCCGTCAGAGGAACTGAGAAATACACCTGAGTCTACGAAGGTCTGAACTTTGAGTGTTTAACTGAGAGAGAAATGTGAGAAAATGTTAATACCTGTGTGAGAAAAGTGTATAAAGTGTGTGGTGAGGGGTTTTACTGCCTTAAAATATACAGAATAATTGTAAAAAATAAACTTTTCTACTTCACAGATTTCGTTTGTCGTGAGTTATTTTTGGAACTTAACCCCCGCGATAAACAAGGGAACACTGTACATCGTTTCCTTTTTCTGCACAAATAGTAGTTTTTGCATGAGCGCCCCCTGCAGGTGTGGGTCAGATACACAGACACATAATAGTTTTGAGAGCTTTAGCCACGCCCCCTTTTTAGTCGACCAATGGAACGGCAGCACACGTCTTTAGTCCAACCGGAGTTTATTTAGTCGCCTTACAGCACTAGTGTAAACAGACTCTCCACAGATCTGACCTGTAACTTCACCCACATCCAACTACAGTTTAATGCCATACTGTGGAACATTCCAGACAAAGCAATAACATGTCCAAGCGTCATTCAGGTGTGATCTGTGGGAACCAAGGATGTCATAACAGCTTTAAAACGATGTCATAATCTAAAATTATAAGCGTGTAATGTGCACGTATTCATACTTTACTGGGAGTGTGATGCTAACAGGGGGCACTGCTCTGTCTGAAGCTCTGTTACTCAAGTTAGACTTTAATCTGAGCTTTGTTCTAACACAATCTGACCATCAAGAGGTGACTTAGTTGGAACTACAACAGGTGAGGTGCTTTGTGCGCTTGAACAAGTCCCTCTCAAATAACATCACAGTCACAGGCTAGCTAGCATTAGCCAACAGTTTTTCAGCTTTTCACTGTCACCTTTTCAGTTTTCACAAGTGTAAACAGAATACACCTTCAAAATGTTGCAAAAAGTCTATGGATGAACATTCTGCCATAGCTATATATGTAGAACACCCCCGGCAAGATGTCACTACAGAGTCAGTATCACTTAACTCAGGCTGCACCAGTGAATCGACTCATCATGACTAGTCCAATAAACACAAGAAAGAAACGTTTAACTGCGGAACATCCCAGGCCAACAATCACATCACCATGGAGACAAGCAGGTGTCAGACCCTCCCATCAGAAAAGCTCCTCAGTGCAACTTTAAAATCAACAAAAATAACCAACTTAATCAAGTTAAACCAAGTGAAAAAGTGAACGATGGGCCATCTCAAAATGATTCTCAGGATGTGCTGTTCAAAGTGAAACTACAGCAGGGACAAACTTTTTGACACACAGGCCACAGGGGTTCTACGATGTTTATTTTATGTAATTTGGTCACGTTCAGCGGCCGGATCAATAAATCCAAAGGGCCGTGTGTGGCCCCTGGGCCGTAGTTTGCCCATGTCTGAACTAGAGCATCAGGCCATTTCCACAACAGTAACAACAGGTACAGGTACTCCTTACAGTACTCTTCAAGGTACTCTTCAGGTACTCTTCAAGGTACTCTTACAGTACTCTTCAAGGTACTCTCTTCACGGTACTCTTACGGTACTCTTACTTTAGTAGACGTTTTCCCAAATACTTTTTTACTCTTACTCGAGTAATTTGTTGGACCACTACTTTGTACTTGTACTTGAGTAACAGTATTGTGCAGTACTCCTGTACTCTCTGTGAAGTACTGCAGTACTCCTCTGCCCTCTGCTCATGTCCGGCTCTCACCTGGAAGATGAGTACTTTGAAGTGGTTCCTCTTGAGCAGGTGCGCGTGGTTGCTCTCCAGACGCTTCACCTGCACGGCCTGCTTGTCCAGCCGCTCCTTCACCTCCTTCACGCCGCCGTTCATCTTCCGGGAGCGCTCCAGGAGCTTGTTGACGTTGTTGGCGGTGTTGAGGTGCGCTTTGGACAGCCTGGTCACGTCTCCCTGCACGGCTCTCACGGCTCCCTCCAGCTCCTCCTGCCTCTGCTCCATGCGCTGCTGGTTCTGCTGCACAGACTCTAACATTCCCGCCAGCTTGTCCAGGATCGCCACCACCGTGATGGCGCTCACCTGGCCGCGCTCCGTGGGGCTGGCGGGGGTCGGGGTCCCGCTGTGGCCGCGCAGAGACATGCTCAGGCGGGTCAGAGTGCCCGTGGGAGTCGGGGAGGACGGAGCGGAGCCGGGGCTGAAGCTCGGTAGCAGGATTTCGTCGCAGTTGACGGGCTGGATCTGTGCGCTCCCGGGGGTGGACTGCGCGGACACGGCCAGGTTGTGGGCGCTCCCCCCGGTGCTGCCCTGGGCGCTCCCGCTCTGCTCGTCTTCCATGGCGCAGGAGGTGGTGCTGGTGGTGTTTGCTGGTCGGTGCGGGGCTGCAGCAGGTCTGGAGCAGGTCCGGAGCAGGTCTGAGCGCGCAGGTTGTGTGACTCTGTTAAACTTGTTCAGCTCCTGTTGCGCGTCCACGCCCCTCTCCCGCGTGCGCGCGCTCACACGCGCAGCTGAACTTTTACAAACACGCGGCGCAGGGCGGGGCCTGTTACCATGGAGACACAGGCCGCGCCCAAATCACAGCCCTGAGTCAAAACAGAGAGAGACAAGAGAGAGAACAGAGAAACAGAGAGAGAGACACAGGACGAGCCCAAATCACAGCCCAGAGTCAAAACAGAGAGAGAGACCAGAGAGAAAGACACAGAGAGACAGAGAGAGAGAGACTCAGGACGAGCCCAAATCACAGCCCAGAGTCAAAACAGAGAGAGAGACCAGAGAGAAAGACACAGAGAGACAGAGAGAGAGACTCAGGACGAGCCTAAATCACAGCCCAGAGTCAAAACAGAGAGAGAGAAAAGAGAGAAAGACACAGAGAGACAGAGAGACAGAGAGAGAGACACAGGACGAGCCCAAATCACAGCCCAGAGTCAAAACAGAGAGAGAGACACGAGAGAAAGAGACAGAGAGAGAGACTCAGGACGAGCCCAAATCACAGCCCAGAGTCAAAACAGAGAGAGACACAGAGAGACAGAGAGAGAGACACAGGACAAGCCTAAATCACAGCCCAGAGTCAAAACAGAGAGAGACAAGAGAGAGACACAGAGAGACAGAGAGAGAGAGAGACTCAGGACGAGCCCCAAATCACAGCCCAGAGTCAAACAGAGAGAGAGACATGAGAGAGAGAGACACAGAGAGACAGAGAGAGACACAGGACGAGCCCAAATCACAGCCCAGAGTCAAAACAGAGAGAGAGACAGAGAGAAAGACACAAGAGAGAGAAGAGAGAGAGAGACTCAGGACGAGCCCAAATCACAGCCCAGAGTCAAAACAGAGAGAAATATAAGAGAAAGACACAGAGAGAGAGAGACTCAGGACGAGCCCTAATCACAGCCCAGAGTCAAAACAGAGAGAGAGAAAAGAGAGGAAGACACAGAGAGACAGAGAGAGAGAGACTCAGGACGAGCCCAAATCACAGCCCAGAGTCAGAACAGAGAGAGAGACACGACACGAGAGAAAGACACAGAGAGACAGAGAGAGAGGGACACAGGACGAGCACAAATCACAGCCCAGAGTCAAAACAGAGAGAGACAAGAGAGAAAGACACAGAGAGACAGAGAGAGAGACACAGGCCGAGCCCAAATCACAGCCCAGAGTCAAAACAGAGAGAAACATGAGAGAAAGACACAGAGAGACAGAGAGAGAGACTCGGGACGAGCCCAAATCACAGCCCAGAGTCAAAACAGAGAGAGAGACAAGAGAGAGAGACACAGAGAGACAGAGAGAGAGAGAGAGAGAGACACAGGACGAGCCCAAATCACAGCCCAGAGAGAAAAAGAGAGGAAGACACAGAGAGACAGAGAGAGAGACAGAGAGAGAGAGACTCAGGACGAGCCCAAATCACAGCCCAGAGTCAAAACAGAGAGAGAGAGAGACACAGAGAGAGAGAGAGAGAGACTCAGGACGAGCCCAAATCACAGCCCAGAGTCAAAACAGAGAGAGAGAGACACAAGAGAAAAAACAGAGAGACAGAGAGACAGAGAGAGAGACTCAGGACGAGCCCAAATCACAGCCCAGAGTCAAAAAGAGAGAGAGACAGAGAGACAGAGAAAGACACAGAGAGACAGAGAGAGAGAGACTCAGGACGAGCCCTAATCACAGCCCAGAGTCAAAACAGAGAGAGAGAGAAAAGAGAGGAAGACACAGAGAGAGACAGAGAGACAGAGAGGATAGAGAGAGACTCAGAGACTCGACGAGCCCAAAATCACAGCCCAGAGTCAGAACAGAGAGAGAGACACGAGAGAGAAAGACACAGAGAGACAGAGAGAGAGGGACACAGGACGAGCACAAATCACAGCCCAGAGTCAAAACAGAGAGAGACAAGAGAGAAAGACACAGAGAGACAGAGAGAGAGACACAGAGGCCGAGCCCAAATCACAGCCCAGAGTCAAAACAGAGAGAAACATGAAGAGAGACACAGAGAGACAGAGAGAGAGACTCGGGACGAGCCCAAATCACAGCCCAGAGTCAAAACAGAGAGAGAGAGAGAGAGAGAGACAGAGAGAGAGACAGAGAGAGAGACACAGGACGAGCCCAAATCACAGCCCAGAGAGAAAAGAGAGGAAGACACAGAGAGACAGAGAGACACAGAGAGAGAGACTCAGGACGAGCCCAAATCACAGCCCAGAGTCAAAACAGAGAGAGAGAGACACAGAGAGACAGAGAGAGAGACTCAGGACGAGCCCAAATCACAGCCCAGAGTCAAAACAGAGAGAGAGACACAAGAGAAAAAGACAGAGAGACAGAGAGAGAGACTCAGGACGAGCCCAAATCACAGCCCAGAGTCAAAACAGAGAGAGAGAAAAGAGAGAAAGACACAGAGAGAGAGAGAGAGAGAGACTCAGGACGAGCCCAAATCACAGCCCAGAGTCAAAACAGCAAGAGACATGAGAGAAAGACACAGAGAGACAGAGAGAGAGACTCGGGACGAGCCTAAATCACAGCCCAGAGTCAAAACAGAGAGAGAGACAAGAGAGAAAGGAGAGAGAGATAAATATACAGAGAGAAAGAAACAGACAACGAGAGGAGAGAGAGGAGCGAGAGAGAGAGGAGACAGAGAGGAGACAGAGAGTAGCTAGAGGAGAGAGAGAGGGGGGAGACAGAGAGGAGAGAGAGGGGGGAGAGCAAGAGATGAGAGAGAGAGGACAGAGAGAGGAGAATGAGAAGAGGGTGAGAGGACTGAGAGAGAGGAGAGAAAGAGAGGAGGAGAGAGAGGAGTGTGAGAGGAGAGAGAGATGAGAGAGAAAGAGGAGAGTGAGAGGAAAGAAAGAGGAGTGAGAGAGAGGAGAGAAAGTGGCTGGAGAGAGAGGAGAGAGAGAGTAGACAGAGGACAGAGAGGGGAGAGAGAGGGAGGGAAGAAGAGGAGAGAGAGATAAATATACTGAGAAAGAGAGAGATACAGAATGAGACAAAGGAGAGAGTAGGGAAGAGAGAGAGAAAGAGAGGAGAGAGGGACAGCTATAAAGAGAGAGGAGGAGGAAAGAGAGAAGGAAGGTGAGAGAGAGGTGGAGAGAAGGAAAGAGAGAGAGGAGGGGGAAAGGAGAGAGGAAGAGCGAGAGAAAGAGTGAGGGAAGAGAGGTTATGTAGAGAGAGAGAGAGAGAATGGGAGTGAAGAGGAGAGAGATGTTGGTCTCAAACCTCTGCTCCTCTCGGTTTGGCCCTGACTCTTCTCCACGCTGTAATCTTCTGCTTTCTCTCCTTCTCTCTCGCTCTCTTTCTCCCTCTCTTCTCTCCTTGGTTTGGCCCAGTCTCATCTCTACATTCTCCTCTCTCTTTCCTCTCCTCTCTTCCCTCTCTCTTTCTCTTTTTCTCTGGCCCAGTCTCTTCTCCCACTCTCCATTGTCTGCTCTTGTCTCAGACTTTGATTTGTTTTATCTTTTTGTGACTTTTGAATGTGTCATGGTCGGATTTTATAACTTTATCTCTATTTTGTGAGTTTTTTTGTTCTATGAAAAGTGATGGAAATCAGATGGAAATGGGACGATACTGAAATTTTGAGACGATTATCACGGCGAAAATAATTGCGATTAACGATTATATCACGATAATGACTCAAGCTGTTATGGATATGAATAATTATAACTTTAAGAGAGAATATTATAGATGAGCAGGGCCGTCAACTGAGATTTGGAGGCCCCGGGGCAGTAAACCTCACACACAAATTAATAGGAAGAGGGCCCTTTGTCGCCCCCTGTTGGATAAGTCGTTTTCTTCTTTGTTGGCAATCATCACGATTATATAAAATGTCCTAGAAATGATTATTCTCAACCCTTTTTTATCACTTTAACCGATGCATCCATTTTCTTTCACTTATCCGGGGCCGGGTCGAGTCTAAGCAGGGACTCCCAGACTTCCCTCACCCCAGACATGTCCTCCAGCTCCTCCGGTGGGACCCCAAGGCGTCCCCAGACCAGCCGAGAGACATAGAGACATATAACACACAATAGAAAAGAAAGTACCATTTAATGTTCTATTGTCCTAAAAAAAGACCATTTTTATTATCATTGTGGTATTGGAATCAGTATCGAGTATCGAGTCTATCCCTTAGTATTTAGTCGGGTTTAAAGTATCGTGAGCTCACTGGTCACATGTGGAGCCGTGTCCTCGTGTGAATGGGACCAACACAGACTCTCTCTTTATTCCCACTTTAGACATCGGGACATTTAAATCTGACTCAGAATAAATTACAACAAAACTGGAAAATAAAGTGATAAAATCGGAAATATTTTCCAGAGTGTTGACTGCATCACTAAACTACAGTACTACAGTAGTACTACTACACTGAGGCTACTGCCCAAACAGTACACAGTGAAGGTCAGAGGTGCCTTTGTGTCCTTAAGCAAGACACTCCACCCACTGAATGTGTATGAACCAGGACCAGACCAACCAAGGACTAAACCAGGTCTAAACCAGGACTAAATCAGGACTAAACCAGGACTAAATCAGGACAAAACCAGGACTAAACCAGTACTAAATCAGGACAAAACCAGGACAAAACCAGGTCTAAACCAGGACTAAACCAGGACTACACCAGGTCTAAACCAGGACAAAACCAGGACTGAACCAGGTCTAAACCAGGTCTAAACCAGGACTACACCAGGTCTAAACCAGGACTGAACCAGGACTAAACCAGATCTAAACCAGGTCTAAACCAGGACCTGTTGTTGTTGCTAGCGACCAGCACAACAGTTTCTCAAGTTGCTTTTTCCTTTTTCAAACGTCAATGTGAACAGTCTCTCGCGGCTGCTCCAAAAACTTAAACCTCATGACCTCTGACCCCTATAGGACCCTTTTGTGACCCCTGCAAGACCCCAATGAGGACCATGTGGACTCAGCCTCCTCCTGTTTCCTGTCTCCCTTCTCTCTCCACTACTCTGTTTCCTGAACCAGGGTTTTCCAGGATTTTTCCAAAATTTTGTGCAGTTTGGAATTCAGTTTTTCTTCTGGGCGTGAGATTGACCCCAGAACTAAACCAGGACTAAACAGGAAACCAGGACTAAACCAGGACTAAAGCAGGACTAAACCAGGACTAAACCAGGACTAAATCAGGACTAAACCAGGGACAGGACTAACCAGGGACTAAACCAGACTAAACCAGGACCAAAACCAGGTCTAAACCAGGACTAAACCAGGACCAAACCAGGTCTAAACCAGAACTAAACCAGGACCAAACCAGGTCTAAACCAGAACTAAACCAGGACTTAACCGTGTCTAAACCGGGACTAAACCAGGTCTAAACCAGGACTAAACCAGGACTAAACCGGACTTAAACCGGGACTAAACCGGGACTAAACCGGGACTAAACCAGGACTAAACCAGGACTAAACCAGGACAGGTCTAAAACCAGGACTAAATCAGGTCTAAACCAGGTCTAAACCAGGACTAAACCAGGACTAAACCAGGACTAAACCAGGACTAAACCAGGTCTAAACCAGGACTAAACCAGGTCTAAACCAGGACTAAATCAGGTCTAAACCAGGACTAAACCGGGACTAAACCAGGACTAAACCAGGTCTAAACCAGGACTAAATCAGGTCTAAACCAGGTCTAAACCAGGACTAAACCAGGACTAAACCAGGACTAAACCAGGACTAAACCAGGACTAAACCAGGACTAAACCAGGACTAAACCAGGACTAAACTTCTATCTGATGTTACAGTGTTTGGATCTTAAACTTCGTTTGACCGTTGAACTTCTCTGACATTAAAGCTTTACTATGGAACATTCCTGTAGGACGTATGTTATGTCCGCAGGGGGCGACGTCTTTCCGTGACTCTGAACCCGGGTCAGATCTCAGGCCTGAACAAACAGGAGGAGCAGAAGAAGAGAAGAGGGTCAGGGAGCGACGGGAGACACCACCTTATGATGTCACTGTGTGAACCCTCCATTTGAACATTTATCCAGATGTCCCCCCCATGTGTCAGATGTCCTCCAGATGTCCTCCTGTGTGTCAGATGTCCTGCACATGTCCTCCCCGTGTGTCAGATGTTCTCCCCGTGTGTCAGATGTCCTCCACATGTCCTCCCCGTGTGTCAGATGTCCTCCAGATGTCCTCCTGTGTGTCAGATGTGTCCTCTCTGTGTGTCAAATGTCCTCTCTGTCCTCCATATGTCCTCCCCGTGTGTCAGATGTCCTCCAGATGTCCTCTCTGTGTGTCAGATGTCCTCCACATGTGATGTGTGTCAGATGTCCTCCACATGTCCTCCCGTGTGTCAGATGTCCTGCACATGTCCTCCCCGTGTGTCAGATGTTCTCCCGTGTGTGTGTCAGATGTCCTCCACATGTCCTCCCCGTGTGTCAGATGTCCTCCAGATGTCCTCCTGTGTGTCAGATGTCCTCCCTGTGTGTCAAATGTCCTCTCTGTCCTCCATATGTCCTCCCCGTGTGTCAGATGTCCTCCAGATGTCCTCTCTGTGTGTCAGATGTCCTCCCCGTGTGTCAGATGTCCTCCACATGTCCTCCCCGTGTGTCAGATGTCCTCCAGATGTCCTCCTGTGTGTCAGATGTCCTCCCTGTGTGTCAAATGTCCTCTCTGTCCTCCATATGTCCTCCCTGTGTGTCAGATGTCCTTCCTGTCCTCCACATGTTCTCTCTGTGTGTAAGATGTCCTCCACATGTCCTCCCTGTCCCCCAGATGTCCTCCTGCATGTCAGATGTCCTCCCCGTGTGTCAGATGTCCTCCAGATGTCCTCCTGTGTGTCAGATGTCCTCCAGATGTCCTCCTGTGTGTGCACTCTGAGCAGAATCCTTCTTTTCAAACATAAATCACAAATATAATCACTATTATCATCAGAGAAATTGCAGTATTTATGTTTTTATACTTTCACATTTTGCGTGTTCCCGTTGCCTGTCGCTCACAGAAAGTTCCGCATTGGCTCTTTTCCTGCTCTGTCTGAGCCTGGTCTAAACTCCGGCGAGCTCTGGCGGTTGGGACACGCCCGTTTTGGATCAAACGTTTGAGGATTATTCCCAGGATCGGAACGGATCAAATCAAGCAGAGGCATGTTCAGAGCCGACAGGTCCCTGACAGAAGTACAAGTACACAAACACAGGTACAAGTACACAAACACGGAGTACACAAACACAAGTACACAAACACAAGTACAAGTACACAAGTACAAGTACACAAACACAAGTACAAGTACACAAACACAAGTACAAGTACACAAACACAGAGTACACAAACACAAGTACACAAACACAAGTACAAGTACACAAGTACAAGTACACAAACACAAGTACAAGTACACAAACACAAGTACAAGTACACAAACACAAGAACACAAACACAAGTGCACAAACACAGAGTACACAAACACAAGTACACAAACACAAGTATAAGTACACAAACACAAGTACAAGTACACAAACACAGAGTACACAAACACAAGTACACAAACACCAGTACAAGTACACAAACACAAGTACAAGTACACAAACACAGAGTACACAAACACAAGTACACAAACACCAGTACAAGTACACAAACACAAGTACAAGTACACAAGTACATAAACACAGAGTACACAAACACAAGTACACAAACATAAGTACACAAACACAGAGTACACAAACACAGAGTATACAACAGTACTGAGTACTGCGAGGAGCGCGAGGACACACGAGGGTCTACCACAGACGCTCTCGGCCGCTCGATTGGTCGACTAAAACTATGACATGTCTGTGTCCATCCATCCATTTTCTTCCTCTTATCCGGGGCCGGGTCGCGGGGGCAGCAGTCTAAGCAGGGACTCCCAGACTTCCATCACTCCGGACACTTCCTCCAGCTCCTCCGGTGGGACCCCAAGGCGTTTCCAGGCCAGCCGAGAGACATAGTCCCTCCAGCGTGTCCTGGGTCTCTCCAGGGCCTCCTCCCGGTGGGACATGCCCAGAACACCTCCCACAACATCATCTGCAAACAGCAGAGATGAGATCCTGTGGTTCCCGAACCAGACCCCCTCAGCCCCTGACTGCACCTAGAAATTCTGTCCATAAATATAATGAACAGAACCGGTGACAAAGGGCAGCCCTGGCGGAGTCCAACATGCACCGGGAACAAGTCTGACTTACTGCCGGCAATGTGAACACAGCTCCTGCTTCGGTCATACAGGGACATACAGCCCTTAGCAAAGGGCCCCGAACCCCATACTCCCAGAGCACCCCCCACAGGACACCACGAGGGACACGGTCGAATGCCTTCTCCAGATCCACAAAACACATGTGGATCGGTTGGGCAAACTCCCATGAACCCTCGAGCACCCGATGGAGAGTATAGAGCTGGTCCAGTGTTCCACGACCGGGACGAAAACCACACTGCTCCTCCTGAATCCGAGGTTTGACTATCGGTCCCATTCTCCTCTCTATTACCCTGGAATAGACCTTAGCGGGAAGGCTGAGGAGTGTGATTCCCCTGTAGTTGGAACACACCCTCCGTTCCCCCTTTTTATACAGAGGGACCACCACCCCGGCCTGCCAGTCCAGAGGTACTGTCCCCAACCGCCACGCGATGTTGTAGAGACGTGTCAGCCAAGACAGCCCCACAACATCCAGAGACTTAAGGTACTCGGGACGGATCTCATCCAACCCCGGGGCCTTGCCACTGAGGAGCTTGCCAACCACCTCAGTGACTTCATGAAGCTCTCCCGGAGGTGCGAATTGAAGACCTCCCTGACAGAAGGCTCCGCCAGACGTTCCCAACAGACCCTCACGATACACTTGGACCTGCCAGGTCTGTCCAGCTTCCTCCTCCGCCAGCGGATCCAACTCACAACCAGGTGGTGATCAGTTGACAGCTCTGCCCCTCTCTTCACCCGAGTGTCCAAAACACGCGGCTGAAGGTCAGATGACACGACTACAAAGTCGATCATCGACCTCCAACCTAGGGTGTCCTGGTGCCACGTGCACTGATGGACACCCTTGTGTTTGAACATGGTGTTCGTTATGGACAAACTGTGACTAGCACAGAAGTCCAATAACAAGACACCGCTCGGGTTCAGATCAGGGAGGCCGTTCCTCCCAATCACGCCCCTCCAGGTGTCACTGTACCCGCACTGAAGTCCCCCAGGAGAACAACGGAGTCCCCGGTCGGTGCACTGTCAAGTACCCCCCCCCAGGGACTCCAAGAAGGCTGGGTACTCTGCACTGCTGTTTGGCCCGTAGGCTGCCACAACAGTGAGAGACCTGTCCCCGACCCGAAGGCACAGGGACGTGACCCTCTCGTTCACCGGGGAGAACTCCAACATGTGACGGCTGAGCTGTGGGGCAATGAGCAGGTCCACACCAGCTCGCCGCCGCTCCCCGCGGGCAACGCCAGAGAAATGGAGAGTCCAGCCCCTCTCAAGGAGTTGGGTTCCAGAGCCCAAACTGTGCTTGAAGGCGAGGCCGATTATATCTAGCCAGTAACGCTCAACCTCCCGCACAAGCTCAGGCTCCTTCCCCCCAGTAAGGTGACATTCCATGTCCCCAGAGCTAGTCTCCATGTCCGGAGATCCGGTCGTCGAGGTCCCTGCCGTCGACTGCCGCCCAGATCTCTCTGCACCAGCCCCTTACGGATCCTCCTGCGGGTGGTGGGTCCACGGGAGGACGGCCCCACGTCGCTCCTTCGGGCTGAGCCCGGCCGGACACCGTGGGGAAAGGCCCGGCCACCAGGCGCTCGCTCTCGAGCACCCACCCCAGGCCTGGCTCTAGGGTGGGGCTCCGTTAACGCCGGTCCGGGCGACTTGACTAGCCTTTGTGTGTAGCTCATCATAAAGGAACCGCTCTTAGTCTGACCCGTCCCCCTGGACCTGTTTGCCATGGGGGACCCAACCAGGGGCATGAAGCCCCCGACAACATAGCTCCCAGGATCATTCGGGTGCTCAAACCCCTCCACCACGTTAAGGTGGCGGTTCAGGGAGGGACGTGTCTGTGTATCTGACCCAAACTGCACTCACGAGATACGAGTACTAACAATGTGTTTAAGGAGAGATTAAAACTGTGAATTATGAGTTTAATCCACAGACTGTATGAAGAAGTCGACTAAGTGAGTGTGTCTGGAGCTGATGTTGTTCATATCTCGATTTACAGACACAAAAGTGAAATAAAATCCCAGGATCATGTAGAGGGTTAATAACAACATTTAAGACCAAGATGATGAGCCTTTATTCCACATTTTTTCCCAGTTTAAAGAAAATCCGTCCAACTTTGAACCAGTTTGAACGTTTGGGATTTTTTAAATTTGCAAATAAAAAGAAAAGAATTTTGTGATTTTTAAAAATATGTTGCATTTTAAATGAGTTAAAATAATCATGCAACAAAACCAGCTCAAAACCAGGACTAAACCAGGACCAAACCAGGACTAAACCAGGACTAAACCAGGACTAAACTAGTACTAAACCAGGACTAAACCAGGACTAAACCAGGACTAAACTAGTACTAAACCAGGACTAAACCAGGATTAAACCAGGACTAAACCAGGACTAAACCAGGACCAAAGCAGGACCAAGTTTTATGTTTTTTACGTTGTTGTTGTTGTTGTTGTGTTTTATACTGTATATTCAATATTTTAATCAATAGTGGACCGTAACAAAGTAAAAGGATTAAAGTACTGAGTAACTTTTATTTTAGAGCAGTATCTGTACTTTCTACTCCACTACATTTTTGAACTGGACTGAAAAGAAAAAGTATTTTTCAAAATACTTTTACTTGAGTATTTGTACTTTTACTTAAACAAAATTAGTACTTCTTGCACCACTGATTTTATTCATAGAAACGTGAGACCAGAAGGTTTTATCAGAGTTGTATCATGAGTTGTGATGTTTTAGTGTTACATAACTCCACATAGTCCTTTTCAGTGCTGTGTCTGTGTTTGTGCACCTTTAAAACTTTAAACTTAAAACATGTCGTTGTCGGCAGGATTCGAACCTGCGCGGGGAGACCCCAATGGATTTCTAGTCCATCGCCTTAACCACTCGGCCACGACAACACGTCACACTAACACGTCACACTAAACGTCACACTAACACGTCACACTAACACGTCACACTAACACGTCACTAACACGTCACACTAACACGTCACACTAACACGTCACACTAACACGTCACAGCAACGTCATAGTGCCACAGGAATCTGTCAATAACATGATCACAATGATTCAAGATTAGAACAGAACAGCAACTACTAAAAACTTCATTCAGGTTGGGCACAAAATGACTTTATTGTCACTTTACATTGTTTAAACCAGGAATAAACCAGGACTAAAGCAGGACTAAACCAGGACTAAACCAGGACTAAACCAGGACTAAAGCAGGAATAAACCAGGACTAAACCAGGATTAAACCAGGATTAAACCAGGACTAAACCGGGACTAAACCAGGACCAAACCAGGACTAAACCAGGATTAAACCAGGATTAAACCAGGATTAAAGCAGAACTAAATCAAAACTAAACCAGGACTAAACCAGGATTAAACCAGTTCATGCACATTTTATATCCAGGAATTCTCCCAAATCAGCGGCTTGTGCTTGTTTGGACTTGTGTCAAGGAGAAACACACTTCTTCTATTACAACTACTGCTACTGCAAATACTACTATTACTACTGCTATTGTTACTACTACTACTACTATCTACTTCACGTTGTGTACTGACGTCCTCCTCTTTGTTCCCACTGTAATTATCGCAGGAAACACAAAAATACCGTTTCATAATCAGAGTCGCAGAGACGAGACATTTTTTAAGGATTTAATTTAAAACTGCGCAGACGGATTAAACTTGTCTGAAAGGTCAAAGAGCCGAGACGTTATCGCCGTAGCAACCGCTCCTCTACAGACGGACTTAATGACCACGTTTCCTCAAATATTTCAGACATTTTCAAAGAATGATGCCCTGAAGTCTCATGGAAGTCCCTAATTACACGGCCCATTATGGATTAGAACTGGTTTTACTGGTACTGTCCATGTATCTTCCTGTTTATGTGTTAAAGAGCAGCTGTTAACTTGAAAACTACCACTTCATGACATCATAAGGTGGAGTTTGGAGATGTTACAGACCAAGTGTTACTCAAACATGTGTGAATGAAACAAAACACAAGTCCAGGTCTGTTTTTGAGGAGGAAACATCATTAGAACATGACATAAAGCTACAAGAGTCAGTTTTGCACAATATAGGAGATTTAAACTATATTTTAAATCAGTTTCAATCTAATTAACAATAGTATTTTGAAGTAAAATTTAAGAAGAAAAAAAAAAGTTTAAGCAAAGATAAAGGATTTTTTTTTAAGTTTTATTTTTTTAAAGTTGTTGTTATGTTTTATATATTCAATATTTTAAGCAACAAAAAATTCAATAAAGTAAAAGTAGTAAAATATTCAGTAAAACTGTAAGGTATCATTTTTAAGTGTATACTTCTTTACTTTTGTTTCAGAGCAGTATCTGTACTTTCTACTCCACTACATTTTTGAACTGGACTGAAAAGAAAAAGTATTTTTCAAAATACTTTTACTTGAGTGTTTGTACTTTTACTTAAACAAAATGAATACTTCTTGCACCACTGATTTTATTAATAGAAACGTGAGACCAGGTTTTATCAGAGTTGTATCATGAGTTGTGATGTTTTAGTGTTACATAAATTCACATAGTCCTTTTCACTGCTGTGTCTGTGTTTGTTCACCTTTAAAACTTTAAATTTGTAAATGTAAAACGTGTCGTTGTCGGCAGGATTCGAACCTGCGCGGGGAGACCCCAATGGATTTCTAGTCCATCGCCTTAACCACTCGGCCACGACAACACGTCACACTAGAACGTCACAACAACGTCATAGTGCCACAGGAATCCTTCAATAATATGATCACAATGATTCATGATTAGAACAGAACAGCAACTACTAAAAACTTCATTCAGGTTTGGCACAAATTGACTTTACTGTTACTTTACCCAGTATAAAAAGTGTTTTTCTGTGCGCTGTGTCTGTGTTTTTCCGCGTGAGTAAAGTTTAAACTTGTATTGTTCATGTAAAAAAAACATGTCGTTGTCGGCAGGATTCGAACCTGCGCGGGGAGACCCCAATGGATTTCTAGTCCATCGCCTTAACCACTCGGCCACGACAACACGTCACCGTTACGTCACAGGAAGCGTTAAAGAGGTGAGATAATGTACAGGAAAACCACAAAAATGAGTCTATTTAGATTCTTTTAAGACAGAAAAAATCTAAAATAAATGAAGTAAACTCGTGTCAGGTCCCGTCACACTTCTGTTTGTTGTTGAGCTCGTGACAACATATACTTAAAATAATTAACTTTTTTTTTTTTCAATTAAAGACTTAATTTAACCCGGAGCCGAGTCTGAAAACGACAAATTAATGGATGAATCAAACGCATTAACCATAACCATTAAATCATTAAAAAAAACAAAAAAACAACTCATAACAGGAGCACGCGACTCTGGACTCATGAACAGTCCGACAGCGCCATCTGCTGCAGGGCGACAGCATCACCAAACCATCCAGTCTGAAGAGAACTGCTCTTTGTAGGAGCACATCTCATGAACAAGAAAAAAAACAAACAAAAAAACCCCCAAAAACATCAATTAACAAAAAAATCCCACAGCGCATTTCCATGTCACAAACTAGACATTATAAAGTTGGATGGTTCAGAATAAAACACAAGACACAGTGTCATAAACGAGAGCACACACATAGATGGTACTAAAATTCCAAATAAATCAGAATAATACAGTTTTAATACAGATTCGTACAAGAATAATTAACACTATATTTATTTTATTTTTATTTATCCAAGGGGACACAATGAGATCACGTGGGCTCTCTTTTCATTGACAGCCTGTTTAAAATAAAATACAAACTGAAAAAACAATAAAAGCAAAACATTAAAAAGAGATGCAGGTGTGTATTTATATATGTTTGTGATCAGATTGTTAAATTGTGAGATATACAGTAAATATCAAGGCTGGGTTATATACAGGAGGTTACATTAAAAGCTGTAAGCATAAAAGTTCAGTGTTCTTTCTAAATCAGTTACATGTTCACACAGATTTCAGCTCGAAAACACTCTGTCCTTAGTCTCAGGTGTTTTTGTTAATATTAAACACAAAAATTGAGTAAAATAAAACTTCTCGTTGTCGGCAGGATTCGAACCTGCGCGGGGAGACCCCAATGGATTTCTAGTCCATCGCCTTAACCACTCGGCCACGACAACACGTGATATGACCGACACTGGAGCTCTTAAAAAGACAAGAGACCGGATTTAGGACAAACTGCGGAGGTAATTGCAGGTTTATAAAGATTAAAGTTAGAGCAGCTCACAGTGATTCTCAAGGGTTTAAAACTTCAAAATTTCTACTAAATTTACTTTTTTTAAAAAATGTACTGAACCAAGATCAAACCAGAACTAAAGGTGGACTAAATCATAACTAAACCAGGACTAAACCAGGACTCAACCAGGTCTAAACCAGGTCTAAACCAGGACTAAACCAGGACAAAATCAGGACTAAAGCAGGACTAAACCAGGCCTAAACCAGGACTAAACCAAGACTAAACCAGGACTAAACCAGGACTAAACCAGGACTAAACCAAGACTGAACCAGGACTGAACCAGGACTAAACCAGGACTGAACCAGGACTAAACCAGGACTAAAGCTGGATTAAACCAGGACTGGTTAAGTATGACATTTTAAAAGGAATTGGCCAGTTGGAAATGAAACTACTTTTTGAATATCTGAGTGAGGATTTTACCCCTGAAGAATGATTATTTAACATAATTTATTCTTTTAATTATGGTTTTATGGAAAGCAAAAACAAACCAACAAATGTCACCCTTGAGTGCTCTGGATGTGGAATTGGACTAAATGCCTCACAAACACTGAGCTTCTCACAAACATCCCTTTAATATTTGTGACCTTATTCCTGAGGACGACACTCACTGCTTTTGTGGTGTATGTGGTGTCTTATCTTGGCACTTTATTTATTTTTTTTCATTTCATTTTTTAATATTTTTTATTTCCCTGAGCTCAGAAAAAACACCTCGAGTCACCAGGGCGCCCTCTAGAGGAGAGTGCAGCATTCAAAAATGTAGAACTTCTTTCGCTAAATCGTCTTTTTCTATTGTCGCCATGAGTTGGTGGAATAGTTAAAGCCAAATGAGATTATAACACACACAAGTTTTCAAAAGTTTGCACATGTGACAAAGAAAAGGCTCATGTTGAAGCGAGTTTGCACCGATCTGTGAATGTGTGAAAGAAAAAGGATCTGTAAATCTGAAACTGACGTGTGTGAATAAATTGGTTTGGTTGTGTCTGTGTGTCCTGCACTGTCCCTCTTCAAATAACACCATATCATACCATACCATTATTTTTTTGACTCTTTTCTATAATTTTCTATAGATAAAACTAATATTATAATAAACCTCCAAAGCCTAACTCCCCAAAAGGGTAAAACATTGAGGAGTACTCCCTCTTCGGGGATTTTCAGGAGGCCATAAATACAAGGATAAAGTCATCAGGGTAGAGTAATGGAGCTGTCTATCAATGACTTCCTCCTTCTCCAGCTTCTGTAAACACTTTAAGATAAAAACTGGTTCACCCAAAGGACAAAACCCCGAGCCACAAACAAAGTAATGTGTCGACTCCATTCAGTGTAGTGAAGATGCAGTGAGCGTTACTAAACATCTGCTCCATAAGAGGATGTACCAACACCGTTGAGAGAGCTCCTCAGGACCCCAGTCTGCTGTTCATCTGCATCTCAAAGACACTGACCACTCCTTTGAAGAGAGTGAGGTTCAGATCCTAGCCAGAGAAAAGAAATGGTTTGGGAAGGGAGTTAAAGAAGCTTTTTTGTTAGGAAAGACAATCTTCCTTAAGCCATAAGAACCCGGACATCTAAATCCTTAAAGGAAAATTATGGTGGACATAGCCCAGACTAATTAGAGGCTAAATAACACATTTATGACATTTTTTTTCAAAATCACCCCCTAGTGTCTGAGATATGCAATGTAACACATATGCCACATTGGGCCTTTAAGCATTGTTTTAGAAGATGATTGCCAATGCATCATGAATAGTCAGGTGTGTCCGGGTGTTCATTCTACAAAGTAAATTGATATACATATATATGCATTTAATTTATAACATGTTATTTCAAACATAAATATTTAAGATACACAATTTTAATGATAAAAAAGAAAGATAATGTGACATATATGTAACATGAGTTTTTTTATGGCCTTTTTATTACTTAAACAGGAATGGGGGCCTGAGACATCACCTGCCCTTCATCTGTAACTCCATCCTCAGACCCAAAGCAAACGAAGGAACCAAAGAGAACAACAGGGCTAGTGTGAACGACATACAAATATAATGCGTTGCTTACTTTCTTATAAAGGTGCAGTTTCCCATCGTGCAGCAGTGGCCATATATCACACTGAGGGAGCTACATTCTGGTCATTTTGGTTAAGGTCACATTTCTTATCTGTAGCAACTTTCATATCAGGAATGTGTGACCCCACTTTGAGAGGGTTATAAAACACTGGTGCAACCTCACTTTGGTAGACTCTACTCGACTGTGCCCACTTTGTTAGACTCTGCTTTGAATTTTGCTGGACGCCGCCTTTAACCCGATTGTATTGCTGTAACTGACAATAAAGATGTACAGAACGATTCCCGTGCGTCTGCACCAGGACTACCACCAGGACTAAACCAGGACTAAACCAGGACTGAACCAGGACTAAACCAGGTCTGAACCAGGACTGAACCAGGACTGAACCAGGATTGAACCAGGACTAAACCAGGTCTAAACCAGGACTGATTTTATTCATAGAAACGTGAGACCAGGTTTTATCAGAGTTGTGATGTTTTAGTGTTACATTCACATAGTCCTTTTCAGTGCTGTGTCTGTGTTTGTGCATCTTTAAAACTTTAAACTTAAAACATGTCGTTGTCGGCAGGATTCGAACCTGCGCGGGGAGACCCCAATGGATTTCTAGTCCATCGCCTTAACCACTCGGCCACGACAACACACGTCACACTAGAACGTCACCACAACGTCACAGTGCCACAGGAATCTTTCAGTGATATGATCACAATGATTCAAGATTAGAAAAGAACAGCAACTACTAAAAACTTCATTCAGGTTTGGCACAAAATGATTTTATTGTCACTTTACATTGTTTAAACCAGGAATAAACCAGGACCAAACCAGGACTAAAGCAGGACTAAACCAGGACTGGTTAAGTATGACATTTTAAAAGGAATTGGCCAGATGGAAATGAAACTACTTTTTGAATATCTGAGTGAGCATTTTACCCCTGAAGAATGATTATTTAACAGAATTTATGCTTTTAATTATGGTTTTATGGAAAGCAAAAAACAAACCAACAAATGTCACCCTTGAGTCTGGAAGTGGAATTGGACTAAATGCCTCACAAACATTCAGCTTCTCACAAACATCCCTTTGATATTTGTGACCTTATTCCTGAGGACGACACTCACTGCTTTTGTTACTGAATATTTTAAACTTTTTGTTTTCATACAGAATAACAGAGGGCACGACGGTCTATCTGCAGTACACACATTTTACACATATTTGCCCTTCAGGTTTAAACAAACAAACAAAAAAAAACAAAAAAAATGGTGAAAAATGTTGTAAATGTTCAAAAATACAAATTATTTTAATGCAAGCAGATACAAGTGTTTTATTTTAGTATGTGCTAAATAAAAATGTCTTTATGTCTTTTTGGCACTTTATTTTTTTTATTTCATTTCATTTTTTAATATTTTTTTTATTTCTCTGAGCTCAGAAAAAACACCTTGAGTCACCAGGGCGCCCTCTAGAGGAGAGTGCAGCATTCAAAAATGTAGAACTTCTTTCGCTAAATCGTCTTTTTCTATTGTTGCCATGAGTCGGTGGAATAGTTAAAGCCAAATGAGATTATAACATGCACAAGTTTTCAAAAGTTTGCACATGTGACAAAGAAATGGCTCATGTCAAAGCGAGTTTGCACCGATCAGATCAAAGACACTGACCACTCCTTTGAAGAGAGTGAGGTCCAGATCTTAGCCAGAGAAAAGAAATGGTTTGAGAGGGGAGTTAAAGAAGCTTTTTTCCTTAAACAGGAATGGGGGCCTGAGACATCACCTGCCCTTCATCTGTAACTCCATCCTCAGACCCAAAGCAAACAAAGGAAACAAAGAGAACAACAGGGCTAGTGTGAACGACATACAAATATAATGCGTTGCTTACTTTCTTATAAAGGTGCAAAGCGTTCTGTTTCCCATTGTACAGCAGTGGCCATATATCACACTGAGGGAGGACAGCAGCTACATTCTGCTCATTTTGGTTAAGGTCACATTTCTTATCTGTAGCAACTTTCATATCAGGAATGTGTGACCCCACTTTGAGAGGGTTATAAAACACTGGTGCAACCTCACTTTAATAGACTCTACTCGACTCCGCTTTAGACTCTGCCCACTTTGTTAGACTCTGCTTTGAATTTTGCTGGACGCCGCCTTTAACCCGATTGTATTGCTGTAACGGACGGTGTCTCTCCTTCCACCCTTAGACACTGTGCCGAGGAGCTGGCTCCTGTCTTCACGGACATCTTTAACACCTCCCTGGAGTCATGTCACGTCCCAACCTGCTTCAAGCTGTCCACCATTGTCCCCGTCCCCAAGAAGCCCAGGATCACCGGACTTAATGACTATAGACCTGTGGCGCTGACGTCTGTAGTCATGAAGTCATTTGAGCGCCTGGTCCTGCACCACCTCAAGTCCTTCACCTCCCCCCTCCTGGACCCTCTGCAGTTCGCCTACAGAGCCAATCGGTCTGTGGACGACGCCATTAACCTGGCCCTTCACTTCATCCTCCAGCATCTGGACTCCCTGGGAACCTACGCTAGGATCCTGTTTGTGGACTTCAGCTCTGCATTCAACACCATCCTCCCTGCTCTGCTCCAGGACAAGCTCGCTCAGCTCAACGTGCCTGACTCCACCTGCAGGTGGATCACTGACTTCCTGACGGACAGGAGGCAGCGCGTGCGGCTGGGAAAGAATGTCTCGGACACTTGGACAATCAGCACAGGATCTCCACAGGGCTGTGTACTTTCTCCTCTGCTCTTCTCCCTGTACACTAACTGCTGCACCTCCAGCCACGACTCCGTCAAACTGGTCAAGTTTGCGGATGACACCACCCTCATCGGGCTCATCTCGGACGGGGATGAGTCTGTCTACAGGAGGGAGGTGGATCGGCTGGTGTCCTGGTTGCAGCAGCAACAACCTGGAGCTCAACGCCCAGAAGACAGTGGAGATGATTGTGGACTTCAGGAAAGTCACAGCCCCCCTGCTCCCCCTCGCCTTGACTGACTCCCCCATCACCACCGTGGACTCTTTCCCGCTTCCTGGGCATCTGCATCACCCAGGACCTCAAGTGGGAGCCGACCATCAGCTCCCTCATCAAGAAAGCCCAGCAGAGGATGTACTTCCTGCGGCAGCTGAGAAAAGCCAAGCTGCCGGTCCAGATGATGGTGCAGTTCTACACGGCCATCATTGAGTCCATCCTCACCTCCTCCATCACTGTGTGGTTCGCTGGGGCCACTGCCAGGGACAGGCAGAGACTGCAGCGCATTGTGCGCTCTGCTGAGAAGATGATTGGCTGCAGCCTTCCATCTCTCCAGGACCTGTACGCCCTCCAGGACTCGGGGGGCGAGCAGGTCGTATAGCAGCTGACACTTCTCACCCTGGACATGGACTATTTCAGCCACTTCCCTCTGGCAGGAGGCTACGGTCCATCAGGACCAGAACCTCTCGTCACAAGAACAGTTTCTTCCCCTCCTCTGCTGTTTCCCTCATGAACACGTCATAAACCTGCACTAAACTGGACACTTCATAACACTGGTCACTTTAATAACCCATGTTGCACTGTTGTTGTTGTTTTGATGCCACTATTGTATATATTCTACTATTGTATATATTTCTACTATTGTATATATTTCTACTATTGTATATATTTCTACTATTGTATATATTTCTACCTCCTGCATGCCCTTATTTGTATTTATTTAGTGTGGTTTTTTTGTGTGTGTGTGTTGTTGTATGTCGCACTTTATCACCGAAGTAAGTTCCTAGTCTGTGAGCTCTGCTCACGGACAATGGCAATAAAACTTCTTCTGATTCTGATTCTGATTCTAAAGATCCACAGAACGATTCCCGTGCGTCTGCGCCAGAAACCGACACTAGCCAGGATGCTACTAGGTGTGAAATCGGGGCCCAGGCAGAGTGCAAACTGAGGGTAGCACAACAGACCCAGCCTACTGACAACAGGAGCTTTTAAAAACACAGAAGAGACTGGATTTAGGACAAAAGTCAGTCAGAGCAGCCCACAGTGATTCTCCAGGGTTTAAAGCTTCAAAAATTTCTGCTAAATTTACCTTTTTTTTTTTTTTTTTTTTCTTCAGCTTTTTGCCTGTTTTAATGCACAGAACCAAGATTAAACCAGGACTAAAGAAGGACTGAACCAGGACTGAACCAGGACTGAACCAGGACTAAACCAGGTCTAAACCAGGACTGAACCAGGTGCACCTTTAAAACTTTAAACTTAAAACATGTCGTTGTCGGCAGGATTCGAACCTGCGCGGGGAGATCCCAATGGATTTCTAGTCCATCACCTTAACCACTCGGCCACGACAACACGTCACACTTGAACGTCACAACAACGTCATAGTGCCACAGGAAACTGTCAATAATATGATCACAATGATTCATGATTAGAACAGAACAGCAACTACTAAAAACTTCATTCAGGTTGGGCACAAAATGACTTGATTGTCACTTTACATAGTTTAAACCAGGACTAAACCAGGACTAAACCAGGACTAAACCAGGAATAAACCAGGACTAAAGCAGGACTAAACCAGGACCAAATCAGGACTAAAGCAGGACTGAACCAGGACTGAACCAGGACTAAATCAGGACTGAACCAGGACTGAACCAGGTCTAAACCAGGACTGAACCAGGACTGAACCAGGACTAAATCAGGACTGAACCAGGACTAAACCAGGACTAAACCAGGACTGAACCAGGACTAAAATAGGACTGGTTAAGTGTGACATTTCAAACGATATTGGCCAGTTTGAAATGAAACTACTTTTTGAATATCTGAGTGAGGATTTTACCCCTGAAGAATGATTATTTAACAGAATTTATGCTTTTAATTATGATTTTATCGAAAGCAAAAACAAACCAACAAATGTCACCCTTGAGTGCTCCACAAACTGAAACTGTGAATAAATAGATGCTTACAGTTTCAGTGTAGCTATCCTCTCGCTCCAGACAGATATAAGGCCGTGTCCAGCAGTAATTTGACCAGAACTGAAGAACTTGGATGAGCAGAGAAGGATGGATATTTTTCTTTTGCTACTAAGAGTGAAGGTATTTGTCAAGTCTTGGCTCTTGGCTGGGCGGAGAAATGTCTTCAGTTGATATGATTGATTTTCTTTTGCGGTGGATACGACCCGAACAACAGAGGGATCACACGGACGCCAGGGGAATGTTGCTCCTGTTGTCTTTAATAGTCCACACTATGGAAACAAGAAAACAGATCTATCTCCAAAGTAGGTCTATGGTTTTAACGTTATATTTATATCATGTGTGCCTCCTTCAGAAAGTTACACACTGTACCTTTAAGTTTAGTGTTTTAATGACATAGACTCGACCTTTAGTTATGTTCAGACCATGAGACAAATGCTTTACCTTTATCTAAAAACTGAAGCTGCTCCTCATGGTTTTGTTTTGTTTTGTTTTGTTTTGTTTTATTTATTTTATTTTATTTTATTTTTTTTTATGTAAATTTTAATTTTATTTAATTTAATTTTATTTAATTAATTTAAATTTAATTTAATTTTAATTTAATTTAATTTAATTTAATTTAATTTAATTTAATTTAATTTAATTTAATTTAATTTAATTTAAATTTAAATTTAATTTTAATTTAATTTAGTTTTAATTTAGTTTTAATTTAGTTTTATTTTATTTAATTTTTTAATTTTTTTATTTTATAAATTTTATTTATTTATTTATTTAATTTAATTTATTTATTTATTTAGTTTTATCTTATTAGCCCGAGCCCCTACAGGGCGTAGGGCCTATTGCTTCCGCAACGATGAGTGCCTGGGCGAAGCCCAGGCACTCATCGTTGCTAACTGTCTTGCCGAACTTGTGCGCGCAGCGCACAAGTTCGGCTGAGGTCGCGACCTTGCCCTGATTCCACTATCCCAGCAACCCATGCCGTAGGCATGGGCCATCTTTATTACTGCTAAAATGAATGGAAGTCAATGGGAGGTCAGTGGCGGGCCCCGACGTCATGGCGAATGACGGGCGCGTCAGCGCCCGTCATTCGCCATTGACCCCACGGTGACGTGGGGAACGTCCAGAGCTTTCAAAAAAACGTATAATTTGTCATTCTAATGTTTCGGATATATTGTTTTTTGCTAAAAATATTATTATTAGGCCCGAGCCCCTACAGGGCGTAGGGCCTATTGCTTCCGCAACGATGAGTGCCTGGGCGAAGCCCAGCACTCATCGTTGCTAACTGTCTTGCCGAACTTGTGCGCGCAGCGCACAAGTTCGGCTGAGGTCGCGACCTTGCCCTGATTCCACTATCCCAGCAACCCATGCCGTAGGCATGGGCCATCTTTATTACTGCTAAAATGAATGGAAGTCAATGGGAGGTCAATGGCGGACCCCGACGTCATGGCGAATGACGGGCGCGTCAGCGCCCGTCATTCGCCAATGACCCCACGGTGACGTGGGGGAAGGTCCAGAGCTTTTGAAAAACGTATAATTTGTCATTCTAATGTTTTCGGATATATTGTTTTTGCTAAAAATATTATTATTTTTTTTATTTTTATTTCTTCTTTCTTCTGCACTTTGAACAGGAATTTGACCCCCTGAACATATTTGAAAACTCACCAAATTTTGCCCAAAATTCAGAAGTGGCGAAAAATTTATTTTTTTATATGTTGCATAAATGGGCATAAAAAAATGGCGCGACAGCGCCACCTACAAAAGTCAAAATACATTGCGTCAATGGGAGAACCCCCGACGTCAACTTTGTCGTAGAGAGCCACCAAATTCGGTACACACGTTCATCGAGTGATGCCAAACAAAAAATATTATTATGGCCACGCCCCCTGACAAACCGGAAGTCGGCCATCTTGGATTGAAAATTCCGAAATGCCGAGTCAGCATTTTCGTTGACGTGGCATTTTCGTCAACTCCTCTGAAGGCGCTTCACCTGCAGGGCTGAAAATCACTGGACATCATCTAGACAAGTGGGGCATCAAAAGTTATCCAATTTACATTGATACGTATAACGGTTTCCGTGCGGCGAAGCCGCAAAATTCCATCGGAATTTTTGCAATTTTCAAATTTCAAAATTTGCTCCCATTTGCGCATACTAAGTCCGATTTCACTCAAATTCGAATCAGTTGTAAAACTTTCTGGCCTAGACCTACTCATTTGAAAGAAACAAAATTGGTGCAATAGCGCCCCCTACAGAATAACAAATTAATTTGTATGGAGGTCTGAAAATTTACTTTTCCCCAATGTTTACAAATTTCACACACACATTCCAGTGGGTCATCCCAATCAATAAAGTCAATGAGATCCATGTCGTTTTTTGTACCGTGTTGCCATGACGATGCGCCAAAGTGCCCATGTTATCCTAATGGGAATGCTCCGAAAATTTCCCATTCATGAGAAAAACATTAGTTTCATGGAATTAAGTGAAATTTGCCAGAATGACTCTTCATGTCATCCCGATCAAAAAAGTCAATCACACCCATGCCATATTTTTCACTCTGTTGCCATGGCGATGCGTGAAATACCCCATGTTATCCTAATGGGAAAAATTTACAAATTTTGGGACATTTCAAAGTCTTATAACGGCTTCAGACCTTCAATGAAGAATGTGAGATTTGGCACGTTGATTCTTTACATCATCCCCATCAAAAAAGTCCAAGGTGCCAAGTTTGTATTTTGCACGGTGTTGCCATGGTGATGCCTGGAAAAACCCATGTTGGTGCATTTTGTGCATCAGTGCTCCCAATGTCTTTTGACTTTGGTGACAAGTGCAGCCCAAAACCACAATCAAACAGAGGCAAGTGCGGATCAGCGCCACCTACAGGGAGTGCCCGGTCGGCCTAGTGCGAAGCGCGGCCTGCGAGGGCCGTTCGATGCCGCTTGCGGCTTTAATTTATTATTATTGGCCCTCGCCGCTCACGAAGTGACGGCGAGGGGTATTGTTCTTCGAAAGTTCTTTTTTTATTATTATTATTATTATTATTATTTTCTTCCCCTGGGATCGCGATTTTCACCCCCTAAACGTCGACGGAAAGTCTCACATGGGGGTATCAAATCGATCGGCCTCGAGAAAATATGCATCACAAAAATGACCCAGACACGCAGGCTCGACAGCGCCACCTAGAAAATTGCAAAATTTTCGAATGAATTGGAAGCCGACTCGCATATTTCGCCGTAGCAAAGCCAAATTCGCACAAGTGATAGAGCTCATGGAGACGAGCAAAAAAAGCCAATCATAGTGCTGCCCTAAGGCGGACAGGAAGTCAGTCATATTCGTTCGAATATTCGCCACATTTTCTCGCCGCCTGTTTTCAAAATGTAATCAGTCCCAGGTTTCTCATCCAAAAGACGTCAGATTTCACATGTCACATCTGGACACATGGGGTTTCATGAAACATGCTTTTTTTTGGGACAATTTCATGTCGTTCGCCCGCACGCCGCCATCGAAAAACGCCTTCGTTTCCTGTAATTTCGTTGTCCTCTCACGACCAGGGGCATTGTCCTACAGATCTCACATTCACATGACATATGTGTAATTATGGCATGTATGGACTGGACTATAAAGTATTATGAAAATGAAAACTCTAGCGCCCCCCTAGCATAGACGTGAAACGTCAACATTATTGGATTACAACCAAATTTGGGGAATAAATCTGGGATATGATGAGGACTAAAAAATTATATTATGGGCATGGGTCATTTTCACACAACTGGCCAGTAGGGGCGCAAAGACTCCAACAAAAAACATTTAAAATATATTACTCACACGGGCTTTGCCCGACACATCTCAAATTTAAGTCACATATGTTTCATTTGGCCCTGAATCAAATGCAATATAAAGTGTAATCAAAATGAACACTCTAGCGCCCCCTACCATAGACATGACACATCAATATTATCGGATTCATACCAAATTTAGGGAATACATTTGGGGCACACAAAAAGGAGCTAAAAATTATATTACGGGTATAGGCTATTTCTTACAATTGGCCAGCAGGGGCGCAAATACTCCAACAAAAAACATTTAAAAATATATTACTCACACGGGCTTTGCCCGAGACATCTCAAATTTCAGTCAAATATGTTTCATTTGGCCCTGAATCAAATGCAATATAAAGTGTAATCAAAATGAACCCTCTAGCGCCCCCTACCATAGACGTGACACATCAATTTTATCGGATTCATACCAAATTTGGGGAGTACATTGGACACCTCAGAAGAAGCAAAAAATTATATTACAAGCATGGGTTATTTCTCACTGTTGGCCAGCAGGGGCGCAATGACTCCAGAATAAATCATTGAAAAATCTCACACTTCGCATACGTCTTTTGGAAACCTATCTACTCCTACGTTTTTCATCCCAATGAACTGAAACTCCACATGCCACATCTATACAGATTGATTATCAATAATCATCCATTTTTTGGGGATATTCTTCACGGTTTATGTGTAGCTCGCTGTGAAAATATGACTTCATTTTTGGATTGAAAAAAACACTCCACTTTCACATTCTTTCATATAAAACCTTTCTAGTCTTAGGTTTTTCAACCAAACTACCTGAAACTCCACAGGCCACATCTACAGAGGTAGTTTATCATCAATAATCATCCATGTTTTTGGGGATATTCATTATAGTTTTTTGTGTAGCTCACTGTCAAAATAGGACTGAATTATTGGTTCGAAATTCCCACACCACTTTCACATATGTGTATATGGAATCTATCTATTCCTACGTTTTTCATCCCAATGAGCTGAAACCCCATAGGCCACATCTATACAGGTTGCTTATCAATAATCATCCATTTTTTTGAGGATATTCATTATAGTTTTTTTGTGTAGCTCACTGTCAAAATAGGACTGAATTATTGGTTTGAAATTCCCACACCACTTTGATATATGTGTATATGGAATCTATCTACTCTTACATTTTTAATCTAAATGATTTCAAACTCCTCATGCCACATCTATAGAGGTAGTTTCTCAATAATCATCCATTTTTTTCGGGATACTCATTATAGTTTTTGTGTAGCTCACTGTCAAAATAGGACTTAATTATTAGTTTCACATTTTACACAACGCGTTTTCAAAATGATTCTACTCACACATATTTTGCCCAAATCTGCTCAGATTTCACATGTCACACGTACACACATAAGGTTTCATAAAACATCCACCTTTTTGCAACAATTTTGTGCCGTTTGTCCATACCTCACTGTCAAAAAAACACCTTTATTTCCTGTTTCCTTCATTCCCGCTCACAGACACATGGATGTGTCTAAAGAGCTACAACTATCCCCACTGATGTAAAATAAAAATGTGAATACAGCAGAGTAATGAGCACGTGACCAGTGGACTCTATAGCGCCCCCTATAATACACGTAATACACTCAACTTTGTGCGATTGGCATGAAACTTGGGGAGATAATTGTAGGCCTAAATCAAAACAAAAAAGTCAATGAGACTATACCTGTATTATGCACGAGTTTGATGGATCTAAGTCACAGACTCCACCAGTTTAATGCAATGATCACTCTGCACTATGGAAACAGTGTGAGGGGGGGGGGGGGGCGAAGGGGGGCGTGCGGCCGGGGGGTGGCCGGGCAGGGGGAATGCTGCGTGGAGGCGGTGGCTGGGCCCCGGAGGTCGCGAGGGGAGGCGGCGGTCGCGCCGTGGCGAGGGCCATCATCGCCGCTTGCGGCTTTAATTATTTTTATTTCTTCCTCTTCTGCTCTTTGAGCATGAATTTCACCCCCTGAACATATTTCAAAACTAACAAAATTTTGCCCAAAATTCAGAAGTGGCGAAAAATTTATTTTTTTATATGTTGCATAAATGGGCATAAAAAAATGCCGCGACAGCGCCACCTGCAAAAATCAAAATACATTGCGTCAATGGGAGACGCCCCCGACGTCAATTTTGTCGTAGAGCCACAAAATTCGGTACACATATTCTTCATGTGATGCCAAACAAAAATATTATTATGGCCACGCCCCCTGACAAACCGGAAGTCGGCCATCTTGGATTGAAAATTCCCAAATGCCGACTCGGCATTTTCGTTGACGTCGCATTTCATCAACTCCTCTGAAGGCGCTTCACCTGCAGGGCTGAAAATCACTGGACATCATCTAGACAAGTGGGGCATCAAAAGTTATCCAATTTACGTTGATCCCTATCACGGTTTCCGTGCGGCGAAGCCGCAAAATTCCATCGGAATTTTTGCAATTTTCTAATTTCAAAATTTGCTCCGTTTGCGCATACAAAGTCCGATTGGACTCAAATTCAAATCAGTTGTAAAACTTTTGGGCCTAAACCTACTCATTGTGAAAGAAACAAAATTGGCGCGATAGCGCCCCCTACAGAATAACAAATACATTTGCATGGAGGTCCCAAAATTTACTTTTCCCAAATGTTACGAAATTTCACACAAAATTCCAGTGCGTCATCCTGATCAATAAAGTCAATCAGACCCATGACGTTTTTTGCACCCTGTTGCCATGACGATGCGCCAAAGTGCCCATGTTATCCTAATGGGAATGCTCCGAAAATTCCCCATTCATGAGAAAAAACATTAGTTTCACGGAATTAAGTGAAATTTGCCAGAATGACTCTTCATGTCATCCTGATCAAAAAAGTCAATCACACCCATGTCATATTTTTCACTCTGTTGCCATGGCGATTCGCGAAATACCCCATGTTATCCTAATGGGAAAATTTCCACATTTTCGTACATTTCAAACTCTTATAACGATGTATTACCTTTAAGGAAGAATGTGAAATTTGGCACAGTGATTTTTTACATCGTCCCCATCAAAAAAGTCTCAGGTGCCAACTTTTGTATTTTGCACGGTGTTGCCATGGCAATGCCTGGAAAAAACCCATGTTGGTGCATTTTGTGCATCAGTGCTCCCAATGTCTTTTGGCTTAGTTTGGTCACAAGTGCAGCCCAAAGCCACAATAAAACGGAAGCAAGTGGCGGATCAGCGCCACCTACAGGGAGTGCCCGGTCGGCCGAGTGCGAAGCGCGGCCCGCGAGGGCCGTTCGATGCCGCTTGCGGCTTTAATTTTTATTATTATTTTTTTTATTCTTCTTTCTTCTGCTTTTTGAACAGGAATTTGACCCCCTGAACATATTTGAAAACTCACCAAATTTTGCCCAAAATTCAGGTCTGCCGAAAAATTAATTTTTTTATATGGTGCATCAATGGCTTTAAAAAATTGGCGCGACAGCGCCACCTACAAAAGTCAAAATACATTGCGTCAATGGGAGACGCCCCCACGTCAACTTTGTCGTAGAGCCACCAAATTCGGTACACACATTCTTCATGTGATGCCAAACAAAAAATATTATTATGGCCACGCCCTCGGATAAACCGGAAGTCGGCCATCTTGGATTGAAAATTCCGAAATGCCGAGTCAGCATTTTCGTTGACGTGGCATTTTCGTCAACTCCTCTGAAGGCGCTTCACCTGCAGGGCTGAAGATCACTGGACATCATCTAGACAAGTGGGGCATCAAAAGTTATCCGATTTATGTTGATACGTATAACGGTTTCCGTGCGGCGAAGCCGCAAAAGTCCATCGGAATTTTTGCAATTTTCAAATTTGAAAATTTGCTCCCGTTTGCGCATACAAAGTCGGATTGGGCTCAAATTCGAATCAGTTGTAAAACTTTCTGGCCTAGACCTACTAATTATGAAAGAAAACAATTTGGTGCAATAGCGCCCCCTACAGAATAACACATAAATTTGCATGGAGGGCCCAAAATTTAGTTTTCCAAATGTTACGAAATTTCACACAAAATTCCAGTGGGTCATCCCAATCAATAAAGTCAATCAGACCCATGACGTTTTTTTGTACCGTGTTGCCATGACGATGCGCCAAAGTGCCTATGTTATCCTAATGGGAACGGTCCGAAAATTTCCCATTCATGAGAGAAAAACATTAGTTTCATGGAATTAAGTGAAATTTGCCAGAATGACTCATCATGTCATCCCGATCCAAAAAGTCAATCACACCCATGCCATATTTTTCACTCTGTTGCTATGGCGATGCGTGAAAATACCCATGTTATCCTAATGGAAAATTTACAAATTTTGGGACATTTCAAAGTCTTATAACAGCTTCAGACCTTCAATGAAGAATGTGAGATTTGGCACGTTGATTCTTTACATCATCCCATCAAAAAAGTCCAAGGTGCCAACTTTGTATTTTTGCACGGTGTTGCCATGGCGATGCTGGAAAACCCCATGTTGGTGCATTTTGTGCATCACTGCTCCCAATGTCTTTTGCTTTGTTTGGTGACAAGTGCAGCCCAAAGCAACAATAAAACAGAGGCAAGTGGCGGGTCAGCGCCACCTACAGGGAGTGCCCGGTCGGCCGAGTGCGAAGCGCGGCCCGCGAGGGCCGTTCGATGCCGCTTGCGGCTTTAATTATTTTTATTTTTTTTTATTTTTTTTTTTTATTCTTCTGCTCTTTGAGCAGGAATTTGACCCCCTGAACATATATGAAAACTCACCAAATTTTGCCCCAAAATTCAGGTCTGGCGAAAAATTTATTTTTTTATATGGTGCATCATTGGGCATAAAAAAATGGCGCGATAGCGCCACCTACAAAAGTCAAAATACATTGCGTCAATGGGAGACGCCCCGACGTCAACTTTGTCGTAGAGCCACCAAATTCGGTACACACATTCTTCAAGTGATGCCAAACAAAAAATATTATTGTGGCCACGCCCTCTGACAAACCGGAAGTCGGCCATCTTGGATTGAAAATTCCGAAATGCCGAGTCAGCTTTTTCGTTGACGTCGCTTTTTCGTCAACTCCTCTGAAGGCGCTTCACCTGCAGGGCTGAAAATCACTAGACATCATCTAGACAAGTGGGGCATCAAAAGTTTCCAATTTATGTTGATCCCTATCACGGTTTCCGTGCAGTGGAGCCGCAAAATTCCATCGGAATTTTTGCAATTTTCTAATTTCAAAATTTGCTCCCATTTGCGCATACTAAGTCCGATTTGACTCAAATTCGAATCAGTTGTAAAACTTTCTGGCCTAGACCTACTCATTGTGAAAGAAAACAAAATTTGTGCAATAGCGCCCCCTACAGAATAACAATTAATTGTATGGAGGTTCAAAAATTTAGTTTTCCCAAATGTTACGAAATTTCACACAAAATTCCATTTCGTCATTCCAATCAATAAAGTCAATCAGACCCATGTCGTTTTTTGCATCCTGTTGCCATGGCGATGCGCCAAAGTGCCCATGTTATCCTAATGGGAACGCTCCGAAAATTTCCCATTCATGAGAAAAACATTAGTTTCATGGAATTAAGTGAAATTTGGCAGAATGACTCATCATGTCATCCTGATCAAAAAAGTCAATTACACCCATGCCATATTTTTCACTTTGTTGCCATGACGATGCGCGAAATACCCCATGTTATCCTAATGGGAAATTTTCAAAATTTTCAGACATTTCAAAGTCTTCTAACGACTATTACCTTCAATGAAGAACAGAAAATTTGGCACAGTGATTCTTTACATCGTCCCTGTCAAAAAAGTCCGAGGGGCCAACTTTGTATTTTTGCACGGTGTTGCCATGGCGATGCCTGGAAAAACCCATGTTGGTGCATTCTGTGCATCTGTGCTCCCAATGTCTTTTGGCTTTATTTGGGAACAAATGCATCTCAAAGCTACAATAAAACAGAGGCAACTAAATGGATCAGCGCCACCTACAGGGAGTGCCCGGTCGGCCGAGTGCGAAGCGCGGCCCGCGAGGGCCGTTCGATGCCGCTTGCGGCTTTAATTTTATCATTGTTATTTCTCACGCTGATCTCGCTCTCTGCTGCAGTTTTCCGCTGCAGGGGCCAGACAGCGCACACAGGGGCCTCTAGAGGGCGTCGTGGGGCCGCTCTCACACAGAGGTCAGCTGGAGGTCATTCTGGGACTCCTCGCGCTCACAGGAGCAGACAGAGTCCAGGTGCAGCATCATGGACCATCTGCTCAGCTCTCCCAGGTCTCAGGCCTGTCTTCTGAACCTCCTCCTGCGAGACGGAGACAACCACAAACCTGCTGCTACGTCCACCACAATGCTCCACTGTGGAACTTTTTAGCCACAAAGTACACTAAAATAAACACATGCTATTTCATTTTTTTGATGTTTTTATTGCACTGAAAAACATCAAAAAACATCTTCCTCACTATGAGCGACTTGCATCTCCACAAATCTGATTCTACTTCTTCACCTCCTCCTTGTTTCCATGGTAATGTCGTTCATATTGCCATGGAGAATGTTCCAAAGTATACTTTATAAGTATAAGTATACTTACTTATACTCCGGTGTGACTTATACTCCAGTGTGACTTATACTCCAGAGTGTCATAAAGTGGGGTGTGAGGCGGACCAAAGATGCGGGACTCGGGGCAAGTTTAAGGGTGTTTATTGACAGTACACAAGACACAACAGGTGACGGGAGAACATACGAGGAGCTGGGTGCTGGGGTGCAGGTCTGGGTCCAGAGGTGCAGGGAAGACACGAGACGGGAAACACAGCCGGTACCAGGAGACAGGGTCAGAGAACAGAGGCAGGACACGGACAGGACACGGACAGGAAGCACAGCAGAGACACGAGGACCAACAGTGAGGACCAACAGTGAGGCGAACAGCACGACGACAAACAGTGCGAAGACACACAGACGACCTGGCCAGGAGAGCTGGGTCCTGGCTCCTTTTAAGCTCCTGCAGCTGTGTTAATTGCCCTGATGGGCTGCAGGTGTGTGTGGGAGGAGCCAGGGCTCCACCCACACACACAGGAGTCAGCCAGGTGAGGGAGGGGGAGAGGAGACACAGGAGGCAAGACAGGAGCAGGGAAGCGTGGATCATGACACAGAGCGATTTATACTCCGGTTTGACTTATACTCCAGAGTGACTTATACTCCAGAGTGACTTATCCTCCAGTGTAACTTATACTCCAGAGTGACTTATACTCCAGAGTGACTTATCCTCCAGTGTAACTCCAGTGTATACTACTCCAGAGTGACTTATACTCCAGAGTGACTTATACTCCAGAGTAACTTATACTCCAGTGTGACTTATACTCCGGAGTGATTTATACTCCAGAGTAACTTATACTCCAGAGTGACTTATACTCCATAGTGACTTATACTCCATAGTGACTTATACTCCAGAGTGACTTATACTCCAGAGTGACTTATACTCCAGTGTGACTTATACTCCAGAGTGACTTATACTCCAGAGTAACTTATACTCCAGAGTAACTTATACTCCAGAGTGACTTATACTCCAGAGTGACTTATCCTCCAGTGTAACTTATACTCCAGAGTGACTTATACTCCAGAGTGACTTATCCTCCAGTGTAACTTATACTCCAGAGTGACTTATACTCCAGAGTGACTTATACTCCAGAGTAACTTATACTCCAGTGTGACTTATACTCCGGAGTGACTTATACTCCAGAGTGACTTATACTCCAGTGTGACTTATACTCCAGAGTGACTTATACTCCAGAGTAACTTATACTCCAGAGTGACTTATACTCCATAGTGACTTATACTCCATAGTGACTTATACTCCAGAGTGACTTATACTCCAGAGTGACTTATCCTCCAGTGTAACTTATACTCCAGAGTGACTTATACTCCAGAGTGACTTATACTCCAGAGTAACTTATACTCCAGAGTGACTTATACTCCAGAGTGACTTATCCTCCAGTGTAACTTATACTCCAGAGTGACTTATACTCCAGAGTGACTTATCCTCCAGTGTAACTTATACTCCAGTGTGACTTATACTCCAGAGTGACTTATACTCCAGAGTGACTTATACTCCAGAGTAACTTATACTCCAGAGTGACTTATCCTCCAGTGTAACTTATACTCCAGAGTGTGACTTATACTCCAGAGTGACTTATACTCCAGAGTAACTTATACTCCAGAGTGACTTATACTCCAGTGTAACTTATACTCCAGAGTGACTTATACTCCAGAGTGACTTATACTCCAGAGTGACTTATACTCCAGAGTGACTTATCCTCCAGTGTAACTTATACTCCAGTGTACTCCAGTGTGATACTCCGGAGTGACTTATACTCCAGAGTGACTTATACTCCAGTGTGACTTATACTCCAGAGTGACTTATCCTCCAGTGTAACTTATACTCCAGTGTGACTTATACTCCAGAGTGATTTATACTCCAGAGTAACTTATACTCCAGAGTGACTTATACTCCATAGTGACTTATACTCCATAGTGACTTATACTCCAGAGTGACTTATACTCCCTTATACTCCAGAGTGACTTATACTCCAGTGTGATACTCCTATACTACTCCAGAGTGACTTATACTCCAGAGTAACTTATACTCCAGAGTGACTTATACTCCAGAGTGACTTATACTCCAGAGTAACTTATACTCCAGAGTGACTTATACTCCAGAGTGACTTATCCTCCAGTGTAACTTATACTCCAGAGTGACTTATACTCCAGAGTGACTTATAATCCAGAGTGACTTACACTCAAGAGTGACTTATACTCCAGAGCGACTTATACTCCGAAGCGATTTATACTCCGGAGCGACTTACACTCCAGAAAAGATGGTACAAAATACTTATGACTGGACTAGCAAAAAATATATTGCAACACATGTAGTTTGTTAAATGAAGGTTTAAACTGTCGCGTCCCTTCATTTTGGGCGGAGTTTTCTGGTTGATGACATCATAGACAGAAGTTCGCGCTACTTCCTGATTTTTGAACTTTTATTCTTTATTCATACACGCACTTTAATTTGCCCCATTGTTCTTACACAAATAACAGAACTATTTAACATTTTAAAACAGCCGTCAGCTAAAAAACACACACAGACTTTTGTACATTTGGTGATATAAATTATTTATTTACATTTACAGAAAAATGACCCCACCGAGACACCGTAGTAACTATTGAAATCGACCCACGACGCGACACACGGCTCTAAACTGCAGGTCTCTATATGAACACAAGGTGCAAGGCATCACGTGGAAAACCCCCTACCCCCTGTCCCCGCCCCTAACCCCGCCCACCCCGACCAAGTCCCGCCCCAAAACCCCTAACCCCGCCCACACCCGAGACACAACGGGGCTGGACACACGACAATCTGCTCCAACAAAAACACTTTGCCTGTTTTTAAAGACTAAAATACATTTATTTGACCAACATGGCAACCCGCAGTGGTTCTCAAGGTTTAAAGCTTACAAATTTCAGCTAAATTTACTTTTTTTTTTTAGCTTTTACCCTTGTTCTAATGTCATGAAATGTTCCTCAGTGGAGCTTTAACTGTGTTCTAATGTTATGAAATGTCCCGCAGTGGAACTTTAACCCTGTTCGAATGCATTGTCCTCCTCAGAAGCATCCCCGGACTTGCGTTTTGTTTCATTCACACATGTTTCAATAATCCTGTAGCTTCAGCCTCTCCCTCTGCACAGCTCACAACACTCTGTTACACCTTGTGATGTCATCAGGTGGTAATTCAGAAGTGTTCCTTTGGGTTTTTAGCTTTATTTAACCTACTTTAATCCAGTTCTTGTGCCATCTGCTGAAAACAAATCATTTTTTTAAATTTGCAAACATAAATGGTAGATTATTTCTGACTTTTGTCCTTTTTTTTTCCCTTTCATAAACATCAGATCAAACCCGTTCACCGCATGTTGAGAACCACTGCTGTTCCTAATGAGGTTTATCGATTTCAATTTTTAGGCAAAGAAAATGCTGACGCGTTGCCAGATAGTGAGCTCACACTTTTACAATTACAATTATAGCCGTGTGGAAGACCAGGAGTTCTTTGTCTTTGGATGGGCTCAGTATTTGGCAACGTTCAGGTCGTTTAAACACAGAGCAACACAGTTTAGTATAAAAAAAACAGGAATAAATGAAACTTTTCGCTGGTTTGTACAAAATACGAAGTGAACTGGACGTCGGTAACACTGGTACAAATCAGTACGTACACGGCTGTCGTAATACTGAGCGAATTTCAGTTTTTTAACGTTGACTTTCGCCAATTAAAGTCTCTGTACCTGATTTTAAACAGTTTGCAGTTATTCCTCACTGAACTTATGCATTCAGAACATCCTAATTACTCACCACGATGAGTTTATAAGCACGACTCGGAGACCAGAGAGAAGTTTTGTCGTCACGGTAAAGCTAACAACAACTAGCATGCATTTCATAGTGCATTTCCTGATTCTCAGACAACAAAACGCTCTATTTTTACGACTGGATGCAGGCAGTACACAGCAGACTTATTTTGACCAATGTATCTGTACTTGGGCAAGACATTTTGCTCAAAAACATGGGGAAAAAATCTGGTACAAGGGCTTTAACGGTTCGGAATCAAACCTGGGACCTTCTTGCTGTGAGGCTAACCACTCTGCCACTGATTTTTTTGGACTAACACCACATTTTTCACACATACTCAGTCGATTTGCGGAGTTATTTATGTCGAAATGTAAAATAAACTGCAGTTTTTCATGGTCTTGTGTCCAGCCCGACTCTACCCCTGTTTTTAGTCTACAGTGGACAGACTCCGCTACCACACACAAACATTCAACCCAAACACGACCCCCCGATCCCGCTCCGGTCCGGGTTTCCATCCAGACCCGGTCCAAATCCATGGTCCAGTCCGTCAGTCTCGCCCGGGTCTCAGGTCTCCCCCGGGGTCATCTTAAGCTTGGGTTTTGGTCTACACACACAGAAGTTTCTAACCCTCTTCCAGTCCGGGCCTGGTGCTATGGCCCGGTCCTGGTTGAGTTCTGGTTGAGTCCTGGTTCAGTCCTGGTTTTAGTTCTGGTCCGGACTTGAGGCTCAGATGAGGCGGGTGGAAGCGCGCATTGTGTTCTCGGAGCTGAAGTGAACGTTGTTGGCTTTCTGACGGTGAATCCGATTGGTCCGCGGGCACTTCCTGAAAAAAAAAAAAAGTTCTGTATGATGTCATAGATTCAGAAGGAGGGCGGGGCTTATGGGAAATGTACTCTTTACTTTACTTTACTTTTACTGTTTACTTTACTTTAAATTTACTTTACTTTACTTTAACATTTACTGTTTATTTAATTTACTTTAATTACTCGTTACTTACTTTAAATTTACTTTACTTTACTTTACTTTAATTTACTTTACTTTACTTTACTTTACTTTACTTTACTTTACTGGTTACTTACTGGTTACTTTACTTTACTTTACTGGTTACTTTACTTTACTTTACTTTACTGGTTACTTTACTTTACTTTACTTTACTTTACTTTACTTTACTTTACTGGTTACTTTACTTTACTGGTTACTTTACTTTACTTTACTTTACATTTACTGGTTACTTCACTTTAAATTTACTGGCTACTTTACTTTATTTTACATTTACTGGTTACTTTACTTTACTTTAAAATTTACTAGTTACTTTACTTTACTTTACTTTAAATTGACTGATTACTTTACTTTAACATTTACTGGTTACTTTATTTAAAATTTACTGGTTACTTTACTTTACTTTACTTTACTTTACTTTACTTTACTTTAACTTTACTTTACTTTACTTTACTTTACTTTTACTTTACTTTACTTTACTTTACTTTACTTTACTTTACTTTACTGGTTACTTTACTTTACTTTACTTTATGGGAAATTCACAGTTTTAAAAGAAATCTCCAAATTACTGATCCACAAACGTCGATTCTTCTCACTTGTTTGGGATCAGCTCCACAAACTCGTCACATTAATCTTATTGTTTAAAGTCGTTTCCCCTGACGACTCACGTCTTTGGATTTCAAAAATGGCTCCACTTTGTGAAAATATTGTGAAAAAATCATCTGACTTTTGTTTATTTAAACTGACAGAGAAGAGACTGAACTTTGTGTCAGTTTTTGTGTCATGTGCATCGGCTCAGAAATGACACAACATAAAACCTTCTGGTCTCACGTTTCCACGATTAAAATCAGTGGTGCAAGAAGTACTCAATGTTTCTCTTGTAAAAAGTACAAATACTCAAGTAATCACATGAAAACTTCTACTTAAGTAAAAGTATTAAAGTATCTGTTTAAAAATGTACTTAAAGAGTAAAAAGTCCTTTGAAAAATACTTTTACTTTTCGTTCTGGTTCAAACATGTAGTGGAGTATAAAGTACAGATACTGCTCTCAAATGTAGTGAAGTAAAAGTAAAAAGTATCCACTCAAAAATGAACTCAAGTAAAGTACTAATATCTAACATTTTTACTCAGTACTTTACTACTTTTACTTTGTTACGTTCCACCACTGATTAAAATATTGAATATATAAAAAATAATAACTTAAAAAATAAAATAAAAAAATAAATAAAAATCTAAAACTAAACTATTGTTTTTAATTTTTGTTCAAAATACTATTATTAATAAAATTTAAACTGATTTAATATATAGTTTAAAGCTCCTATATTACACAAAACTGACCCTTGTGAGCTTTTAGTCATGTTCTAATGATGTTTCCTCCTCAAAAACAGACCTGGAGTTGTGTTTTGTTTCATTCACATGTTTGAGTAACACTTTATTATTAGTCTGTCACATCTACAAACCTCAAAACGCTCTGTTCCACCTTGTGATGTCATGAAGTGGTAGTTTTCAAGTTAACATCTCCTTTTACCTTTAGTTCAGTAGAAGATTGGTAATTCCAGATTAGCTGAAATGATCCAAATGATTCTAGTGAAGGTGTGTGGAGTTTGAATACACAGTGGAGCACTTCCTGTATTACCACTTGATGACATCACAAGGTGGAAGAGAGTGTTTTCTGATTGAGAGAAAACTCCTAAATGTGCAGGGTTTGTGTTTTAAACGTGTGATCAGAGAATAGTGTAACATGGACTTTTAATCATAAACCAGGTCAAAACATCTGGGATCGGGAACATCGTGGGATTTTAGAACAGGGTTAAAGCTCCACTACGGAACTTTTGGTCACATTAGAAGTACCTGGTGATGCAGAGGACCACGACGCAGATGATGACCACCTGAAGAGCCCCGATGATGGACGCGATCAGGACGTAGTGAAGTTTGCCCGAACCAGGGACCACGTACAGAACGTTATATTCTTTAGTCTCACACTGAGGACCACTGAAGCCAGAGTGACAGCTGAAACAGAGAGAGGAGAGAGGGATGAGAGGGAGGAGAGGAGAGAGGGATGAGAGAGGGAGGAGAGGAAGGAGAGAGAGAGAGAGGAGAGAGGGGCGAGGAGAGGTACAACACATCGTAACCTTTAGTGTCACATTGAGGACCACTGAAGCCAGAGTGACAGCTGAAACAGAGAGAGGAGAGAGGGATGAGAGGGATGAGAGGAGGAGAGGAGAGAGGGATGAGAGAGGAGAGAGAGAGGTGAGAGAGAAGAGAGGAGAGGAGAGATACAACACATCATAACCTTTAGTGTCACACTGAGGACCACTGAAGCCAGAGTGACAGCTGAAACAGAGAGAGGAGAGAGGGATGAGAGGGAGGAGAGGAGAGAGGGATGAGAGAGGGGGAGAGGAAGGAGAGAGAGAGAGAGAGGAGAGAGGGGCGAGGAGAGGTACAACACATCATAACCTTTAGTGTCACACTGAGGAGCACTGAAGCCAGAGTGACAGCTGAAACAGAGAGAGGAGAGAGGGATGAGAGGGAGAGAGAGGAGGAGAGGGATGAGAGAGGGGAGAGAGAGAGAGAGAAGAGAAAGAGAGGAGAGGAGAGGTACAACACATCATAACCTTTAGTGTCACATTGAGGACCACTGAAGCCAGAGTGACAGCTGAAACAGAGAGGAGGAGAGAGGGATGAGAGGGGAGGAGAGAGGGATGATGAGAGGGGGGAGAGGAGAGAGGAGAGAAGAGGAAGAAGAGAGAGAGAGGTGAGAGAGGAGATGAGGGAGGAGGAGAGAGAGGGAGGAGACACAACACATCATAACCTTTAGTGTCACACTGAGGACCACTGAAGCCAGAGTGACAGCTGAAACAGAGAGAGGAGAGAGGAGAGAGGGGAGGGAGAGAGAGAGAGGAGAAGGAATGAGAGAGAGAGAGGTGAGAGAGAGAGAAGAGAGGAGAGGAGAGGTACAACACATCATAACCTTTAGTGTCACACTGAGGACCACTGAAGCCAGAGTGAGAGACTGAACAGAGAGAGAGAGAGGGATGAGAGGGAGGAGAGAGAAGAGAGAGAGAGGGAGGAGAGGGGGAGATACAGGGAGAGGGAGAGGAGAGAAACAGAAGAGAAGAGAAGAGAGGAGAGAGGAGAGAGGACAGGTACAACACATCATAACCTTTAGTGTCACATTTAGGAGGAGAGAGGGATGAGAGAGGAGAGAGGAGAGAGGGAGGAGAGAGGGATGAGAGAGGAGAGAGGGAGGAGAGAGGGAGGAGAGGAAGGAGAAAGAGAGGGAGAGAGAGAGAGAGAGAGAGAGAGAGAGAGGGGGCGAGGGACAGGTCCAACACATCATAACTTTTAGTCTCACACTGAGGACCACTGAAGCCAGAGTGACAGCTGAAAGAGAGAGAGAGAGAGAGGGAGGAGAGAGGGAGGAGAGAGAGAAGGAGAGGAGAGGAGAGAGAGGAGAGGGAGGAGAGGAGAGAGGGATGAGAGGGAGGAGAGAGAGGAAAGAGAGAGAGAGGAGAGAGAGAGAGGGAGGAGAGATAAGAAGAGAGGGGCAGGAGGAGACAGAATAAGAGAGATGAAGGAGGAGAGAGAAAGAGAGAGGGAGGAGGGGGGAGGGAGGTGCAGAGAGTGGAGGAGAGAGAGAGGAGGAGAGAGCGGAAGGAGAGAAGAGGTACAACTTGTTATATTCTTTAGTGTCACCCTGAGGACCACTGAAGCCAGAGTGACAGCTGAATCAGAGAGGAGAGAGGGATGAGAGGGAGGAGAGGAGAGAGAGAGAGAGGGAAGATAGAAAAGAGAAAAAAAGGTAGATGTGGAGATTGGAGATTCACTGTTTTAATATTTGTTTGTAAAATGCTCTTTCTTAAGTTTAAAGTTTTGTTTCCATTTTGTGCTTCATCTCTGTCACTGAAGCAGCAGGGGGCAGTAGTGCTCCACCATCCCGCACTCATCTGAGAGAAAGAGGGATGAGGGAGAGGAAGACAGAAAAGAGCACAGGACATAAAGGAGAGGGAGAGAGACGCGGGTAGAGAAAGGAGAAGAAGAGGGGAGAAATAGAGAGAGGGAGAGAGGGAGAGAGAGGACAAAGAGAGAGAGGGACAGAAGGAGAGAGGGAGAGAGAGGACAAAGAGAGAGAGGGACAGAAGGAGAGAGGGAGAGAGAGGCGGGGAGAGAAAGGAGAAGAAGAAGGGAGAAACAGAGACAGAGAGAGAGGAGAGAGGGACAGTCCAGGAGAGAGGGAGAGAGAGGCAGGGAGAGAAAGGAGAAGAAAAGGGGACAAATAGAGAGAAGGAGAGGTTAGGAAAACAAAGGAGAAAGAGAGAGAGAGAGGTTAGGAAAATAAAGGAGAAAGAGAGAGAGGGAGAGAACTAGAGAGAGAGAGAAGGAGAGAGGTTAGGAAATTAAAGGAGAAAGAGGGGGAGAGAGAAGGAGAGGGAGGAGAGAGAGAGAAAGCGAGAGAGAAGGAGAGAGGTTACCAAAAATTAAGGAGAAAGAGAGAGAAGAAGAGAGAGTGACAGGTCAGGTGAGAGAAGAGAGAGAGAAGGAGAGAGGAAAAGAAGGAGAGAGGGAGGACATGTGTTTCAGAGTGTGTGGGTTAGTAGTAGTAGTAGTAGTATTAGTAGTAGTAGTAATTGTAGCCTTTGCTGTTTTTTGTGTTCTGCTCATCCAGTGTTTGTCAGACTGTGCTGTGTGAGAGCTGATGGTCAGAGGGGCTGATGGCACAGACTGGCAGCCCCTCGTCTGTCAGTCTGCCCCGAGACAGCTGTGGTTACAATAGCTTTAAGTGAATGGATAATGCACTGTACAGCAGAGTAGCAGCAGCAGTAGTATCAGTAGTAGCAGTAGTAGCAGTAGTAGTAGTAGTAGTAGTAGTAGTACCTGCAGGAGGGCGGGGCGAGTACACTGGGGTACTGACACTCTCCGTGGATGCAGTAGTTTTTGTAGTGATCTGGACATGGAATATACAACCCCCTGGCCTGACCGTTCCTCGCCTCCTCCTTCTCCTCCACTGCAACAGAAAAGAGTCAGATGCCCTCCCGTCCTCCTGCATCCCCGTGTGTCAGATGCCCTTCCCTCCCTCCTCTCTTTATGCCAGATGCCCTCCCTCACCTGTCAGGTCCGTCCGGGCGTAGTGTCCATCTCCAGGTTTGATCCCGGGCACCAGATCTCCCTCGTACACTGAAAAAAAAAAAAAAAAAGTGAAGAAAGATGTCACTTCTGAACAACTCCACCTGCTCCACCTGCTCCACCTGCTCCACCTGCTCCAGAGGAAGACGACTGTCACACTGGTACAAGTCGAGAGCGCCCTCACCAGGATGTCAGTGACAATAACCAAGACGTGGAATTATATACTTAAATCATTTCAGATATAAGTCGCATCTGAGGATAAGTCAAACCCCCGGACAAACTATGAAAAAAGTGACACTTATAGTCCAGAAAATAAACCCTGGTGTAGTCCTGTTTATGCAGTTTGGGTTTAGTCCTGGTTTAGTCCTGGTTTAGTCCTGGTTTAGTCCTGGTTTAGTCCTGGTTTGGTCCTGGGTTAGTCCTGGTTTAGACCTGGTTTAGACCCGGTTCAGTCCTGGTTTAGTCGTGTTTTAGTCCTGGTTTAGTCCTGGTTTACTCCTGGTTTAGACCCGGTTTAGTCCTGGTTTAGTCCTGGTTTAGCCCTGATTTAGTCCTGGTTTAGTCCTGGTTTAGTCCTGGTTCAGTCCTGGTTCGGTCCTGGTTTAGTCCTGGTTTAGACCCGGTTCAGTCCTGGTTTAGTCGTGTTTTAGTCCTGGTTTAGTCCTGGTTTGGTCCTGGTTTAGTCCTGGTTCTGTCCTGGTTTAGTACTGGTTTAGACCCGGTTCAGTCCTGGTTTAGTCGTGTTTTAGTCCTGGGTTAGTCCTGGTTTAGTCCTGGTTTAGTCCTGGTTCAGTCCTAGTTTAGTCCTGGTTTGGTCCTGGTTTAGTCCTGGTTTAGTCCTGGTTTAGACCCGGTTCAGTCCTGGTTTTAGTCCTGGTTTAGTCCTGGTTCAGTCCTGGTTTTAGTCGTGTGTTTAGTCCTGGTTGAGTCGTGGATAGATCCTGTACTAATCTTGATTTAGTCTGGATTTTAACCCAGTTAACACCAAGTTTAAATTTAAATTAACTGGGGTCCGGGTTTAGTCCTGGTTCAGTCTCATCCATGTCCTGATGTTTCTTGTGAAATCCTGGTTTAGTCCTGGTTAAATCCTGATCTGGACTTGGTTTAGTCCCGGCTCAGATACAATGGAACAAACTGATCACAGTAAATACAAAAATGATTCAATTTTAAGTCTATTTTATCATAACAGTTGGACACAGGTTTGTCAGAGCTTCCATTTAAGGCCCTGAGTTTCTGCTTCTCCATTTTGTGTCTAATGCTTTTAAGAACGAGACAGTATTAATATCTCCACCACAGAAACAAATGAACAAATATTTCATAATAAAAAACAAAAAAAAGATTAGTGTTTTAGAGAAATTATCTGT